>CATIWM010530841.1:0-14344 GCA_949671775.1 Mallotus repandus | reverse complement strand
AAGATATTATTTCCAATTTTATTAGTAATGTTTATAACATAATTTGATTGAATTAAAAGCTTTGTTGAATGGTTGGTTTTAAACGTCCATCTCAGGCTACGTGAGACGAGGTGTGACAGTACAACCCACTTGTGTAGACATTAATTAAAGTTTTGATAGTAGTGGACAAGTGGATGGGCCCCACACGTTACTGATGTGAGTCCATGCACGTGAATCTATGATTTTGGGGGCAAAAAGATTGCTAAAAAAGAAGTTCACATAATGGGTGGTGAAAAGGGGGTGTCTTATCAAGGCATGGGGAGTTTAGAAAGGGGTATGAGGTAAAGGACTAAAAAGAAGAGAAGTAGGTTTTACAGGAGGGGGGGGGGGGGACAATTTTTGAGGGAAGAGGATTCATT
Source organism: Mallotus repandus (assembly GCA_949671775.1). Taxonomy (NCBI): domain Eukaryota; kingdom Viridiplantae; phylum Streptophyta; class Magnoliopsida; order Malpighiales; family Euphorbiaceae; genus Mallotus; species Mallotus repandus. The sequence continues at coordinate 13,946 of CATIWM010530841.1, read as the reverse complement.
TTTTGAAAAAAAAAGAGAAGGAGAAGAGACTTTGGCTAAGGAAGGTTCATTTTTTAAGAAGGAAAGGGGAGTTCTTGGATTCAAAAGAGGATTGAAACCAAAAATAGTCTTTGAGGGCTAAGTTAGGAGCTTTAAACATGTCCTAGGTATTAAGAACCTCCATTTTTAAATATTGACTTCTTGATTTGCATAAATTCTTTATTTACTTTTTGGCTTGTTTCTTAGATTCATTGTTTATTTTATGTTATGTTTATGATATGATCCTTTAAATTAGTAAATAGTTGCAAATCCTTAGTTATTTACATTTGATTTTGATTTCCTTAAGATTTAAGAAACTTGCAAGTTTACTATTGCGTCTGTTAATCAGGCGACGCCTCTTCAAAGAGGTGTCACCCCATTGGCTGGAGGCAAAGTGACATCGCCTCTATGTTCAGAGGCGACACAGTATCATCAAAGTTTTACATAAACTAACTTTGATTTCTTATGTTTATTTTATATAATTTGTGTTCTTTTATGTATTTTCATATTATTGTACTTCAACCTTTTGTTCAATTATTATGATATCTTGTTTAATTGGGTGTTTATTTACTTATTTTTAGTTATTTTGCATCATATTTTTACTTCCTACAAATTTAACTTGGTGGCTTCCTCTTGTAGGTTCCATGTTTGTAAGAGAATAATATTTTGCTTATCGCAGGAATTTTAGGATGATTTTTAATCATCAAATATTTATACCCTAATTAGTTCTTGAGTTTGTTTATGTTCACTTAATTCATTGTTATTTTAATTGTATAATGGGTTATAATCTTTTCTCCTCCCCCCATTTCTTTGTATGTACTTCTGTAAATTTATATTTGTGATGAATGTCGACTTGTAAACAATGAAAACGAACTAATGTGCAAAGTGTGACTTAAGTGTAAAATTGGAAACAATTGTAATTTGCATGTTAATAAAGAAATAATCAAATAATTAAGAATAATAAAATACAAAACACAAACTGAGGCTAACTGCAAGGTTGGGTGGGCATTTCAAAAATCCATACCCAGTTTGCGAATCCTTTTTCTGAGGACGGCTATTAGGAACCTCCATGAAATTCAGTTGCTATACAGTGTGTCCCGGGTCTTATCCGGGTGGCGACCCCATCTCCATTTTGGGCTTTAAGCCTATTTTGTATTTCCTAGTGGGCCTCGAGTCCACACAATGCCACAGTCGTCAAATATTTAGGCACGTGCTAAACTCCGCTGCCTATAAATAATTATACTACTTTTGTTACTATATGCTCTATTTTTTAAAATATGATTATAAATACAAAAAAAAATTAATTAATTTAATTATAATTATTTATTTAATAAAATTTAATTTAATAATTATTTAAAAATAATAAGAGTATTATTTTATTTATATGTCAATCTAATTTTTCAATCTTGATAGTATTACATTATACCATAGTAGCTTAGTACAATTTTAATAAATTTTCTATTTGAACAATTATATAACATTCTTTTTTATTTTTATTTTTATTTGAATAATAATCTAATTTTACAAACTTGAGAGTTATAATATAGTAATTTATTACATTTTTTTATGAATTTTCTATTTAAACACAACAATCATTTAATATTTTTTACATTAATATTTTTATAATCAATTATTTTACAAAATTTATTAATTTTAATTTTAATAATTTACTTATTAAATTTAATATAGTAAAACTTATAAAATTATGCTATCTCATTTGATTTATATTAGATAAAATATAAATAAATCTAATTAAAATAGAAAAATATATATTTTTAACAAAATTACTACTATAATTTTAATTAATTTAACTCTATTGAAGATAAAATAGAATTTAACCTGATTAAAATAAAAAATATACTTTGAATTAAATTAGAATTATATTTTAATTAATTTAATTTTTATTAGAGATAAAATAGAAGTTAACATATTGGGAATAGGAAATATGCTTTCAATTAAATTAGAATTACATTAAAATTAATTTAATTTTATTAGAGACGTAATAAAAGTTAACCTAATTAAAATAAAAAATATACTCTAAATTAAATTAGAATTATGTTTTAATTAATTTAAGTTTTAATAGAGATAATATATAAGTTAAGCTAATTAGAATGAAAAATATACTTTTAATTAAATTAGAATTATATTTTAATTAAATTTTCATTAGTGAATGACTACATTATCCAATTTTTATATAATAATGAGTGAAGACTTTTTATAATTTTATATGTCTTCAATTTTTTTATAATTTTTATTTTTTCAACTATAAAACTAATTTTATATAAAACAATATTAACATCATAATTAATCATAAGATACTAAAAAATTATGAGTATTTTTCTTAATAAAATCTTTAAGAATAATAGAAAGTTATATTTTCTTTATATGAAAATTTAAATATTACAATCTCACTAAACTAATAATTTATTACAATTTTAGTAAATTTTTTGTTTGAGCCGTAATACTTTATTTCTTCAATATTTTTAATATTAATACTTTTATTTACTCAAAAAGTAATTTAATGTAATTTTTTAATTTCAACTATAATTAAATGATAATGATTAATTAATTTAATTTCAACTCTTTTTTATTAAATTTTATAAAAATATCTAAAAACGATAATTATACTACTTTTGTTACAAAAATACTACTTTTAAAAAAAATTATATGCTCTTTTTTTTAAAAATATGATTACAAATGCAAGACAAAAAATTTAATTAATTTAATTATAATTATTTACTTAATAAAATTTAATTTAATAATTATTGAAAAATAATAAGAGTATTATTTTATTTATATATCAATCTAATTTTTCTATCTTGATAGTGTTACGTTATAACATAGTAGTTTATTACAATTTTAATAAAATTTTCTATATATAACATTCTTTTAATATTTTTATTTGAATAATAATCTAATTTTACAAACATAAGAGTTATAATATAGTAATTTATTACATTCTTTATGAATTTTCTATCTAACACAACAATCATTCAATTTTTTTTACATTAATATTTTCATAATCAATTATTTTATAAAATTTACTAATTTTAATTTTAATTATTTACTTATTAAATTTAATATGGTAATACTTATAAAATTATACTTAGATAAAATATAAGTAAACCTAATTAAAATAGAAAAAATATATTTTTAACAAAATTACTACTAAAATTTTAATTAATTTAATTTATTAGAGATAAAATAGAAGTTAACTTAATTAAAATAAAAAAAATACTTTGAATTAAATTAGAATTATATTTTAATTAATTTAATTTTTATTAGAAATAAAATAGAAGTTAAACTATTCGGAATAGGAAATCTACTTTCAATTAAATTAGAATTATATTATAATTAATTTAATTTAACTTAATTTTGTTAGAGATGTAATAGAAGTTAACCTAATTAAAATAAAAAAATCCTAGCTGCTCTCCCTTCTCTCTAACTTTCTCTCTCTAATTTCTTCTCTCAAAAACAAAAAACCAAGATCTAGTTTATGGGGTGGTGATCGCCAAATCCAATTTTTTATTTTCTTCTTTTCTTGTTTGTTTAGATCTAGATCTAGTTATGAATAAATTATTAGGAGTTTTCTTTTCCTTATTTTTCTTGCAATGGAGGTTTGTTCCCATTTTGAAGAACTTTCGGCTTGATCTACTCAATACACGAAGGTTTTTTTACAAAACTTTCAGATTTTTTAAAGTGAGCTTGGATGCCACCCTTTTACAAAAGGTATCGATGTTTTGGTCCGATCTACCAGAAAATTAAGCATTTGACCGGTCCATTTCCATGATTAAAAGATATGCGGATGCTAAAATTCTGTATTTTCGTCACTTAAATTTTAAGTGTATTTTAATCTTGGTTGTCTCTTGGGTACATATCTTGTATTGTCAAGTGTATATTTTGTTCTATCCTTATTTGGACATATTGGTTCTACCATTTTTGATAGTTTTTATGTGTTATGTATTGTTCTTCATTTTTGTATGGATGTTTTATTAGTAATGATATTATTCTCTTTCTCAAAAAAAAAAAAAAAACTAATTAAAATAGAAAGTATACTCTCAGTTAAATTAGAATTATGTTTTAATTAATTTAAGTTTTTTTAGAGATAAAATATAAATTATTCTAATTATAATGGAAAATATACCTTAAATTAGAATTATATTTTACTTTATTTAATTAAATTTTTATTAGTAAATGACTAAATTATTCAATATTTATATAATAACAAATGAATTTTTTTTTATAATTTTATTTGTCATCCTCCTCTTCGTATATTGTAGATATAGATATAGATTATAGATATATAAATATATAAATTCCTTATTATTTTATAATAAGATATTAAAATTCTACAACATAATTTTAAAATTTTTTGTAATGAAAAAAATAATTAGATAATTACAAAATAAATTAAAATCAAAATTAAAAAAAAATTTATGGTAATTTTAATTTTTAATTATTATTTTTTAAAATTTTTTATCACCATCCGGATGAGACTAGAGAACATAGTTTATTACTCAATGATGTTTATTGAAAAAGTGAATTTTTTTTTTTGTAATCATATTCAAAACCGGGGCAAAACCGGAATCAATCCAAATCAGAAAGGAAGAAATATAAGAAAAGGTGGGAGTGCTAAATTCAGTAGGACCATAACTGGGCGATTCCGAACCGACAATCTATACCTAAGATTAAACCCCATCACAGTACTTGCATATTTGTGCCTGCTATCGTAACATATTGCCACACCACTTCTCATCGCCGAGCAGTTGATCGCTTCATAGCTTGCGGAAAAAATGGCTCGTAATGAAGAGAAGGCGCAGTCCATGCTCAATCGATTCATAGCTCTAAAGGAACAAGAGAAGAAGAAGCCCAAAGAACGTCGCCCATTCCTCGCTTCCGAGTGCCGCGATCTCGCCGAAGCCGACAAATGGAGACAGCAAATCATGCGAGAAATCGGCCGGAAAGTCGCCGAAATCCAGAACGAGGGTCTCGGCGAGCACCGGTTACGTGACTTGAATGACGAAATCAACAAACTAATTCGCGAGAAATCGCACTGGGAACGCCGCATCATTGAACTCGGCGGTCCTAATTACACTAAACATGCCCCTAAAATGACGGATTTAGAAGGAAACATCGTTGATGTCCCAAACCCTAGCGGGCGTGGCCCTGGGTACCGTTATTTTGGTGCGGCAAAGAAGCTTCCTGGAGTCAAGGAATTGTTCGAGAAGCCGCCGGAGTTGAGGAAGAGGAGAACTAGGTACGATATTTATAAGAGAATCGGTGCCAGTTACTATGGCTATAGAGATGATGAGGATGGGGTTTTGGAGAAGGTGGAGGTGCCTGCGGAGGAGAAAATGAGGGCAGCGGCGGTGGAGGAGTGGAGGAGAATGGATGAGATAAGAAAGGAAGCAAGGAAAGGCGCTAAGGAGGTTGTGAGTGTTGGGGCTGTGGCTGCGGAGATTTTGGTTGAGGAGGAAGAGGACGTGGTGGAGGAAGAGAGGAAAAGAGAGAGGGAGAAAGAGGAAAAGGAGAGAATAGAGAAGGAGAAAGAGTTTGTGGTTCATGTTCCATTACCGGATGAGAAGGAGATCGAGAGAATGGTTGTTGAGAAGAAGAAGATGGAGCTGTTGAGTAAGTATACTAGTAATGAGTTGTTGGAAGAGCAGAGTGAAGCTAAGGCTATGCTTAATATTCAGCGTTAGAGATTACTGGGTATGTGTAAATTGCAGCATAATAGTAGTTTGCTTGATTTTATACGTAATTGTATCCTCCAATCTAGTCAGATGGTGGATTCTCTTTTCACTATATTGCAAATTATATAGCTTCCCAAATTTTGTGTTTGCTTTAACTAGCTTTATCTTTATTTTGCGAAGTTTGATTGAGCTTAATCAATCAGTGCTTTAGATTTCTGATTTGGCATTCTTCTTCTAATTTATGATTCTATTCTCCATTGGTTTTAAGTTTTCAAGTTGGTAATCTTTGCTAGAGCTTGATTGTAATGTTTTGATTTTGGCTTTTATTTGAGTTTTGTTGATTCGTGTCAACTTGAATCTTATTCTGAAGCAATTCAACAATTACAATTGAAATTTCTTTTATTTTAAGTGACAAGTTCATGATCCGATTTCTTAAATGTTTGCAATCCATTGGAATTATTTTCTTGTCAAACTAGAATAGGGAATAATTGTCTTCACCTTCATTTGAGAATGGAACTGGTGAAGTTACTTTGGCTTCCTCCCACATAGCCCATCATTACCATCAAATGAATTAATTCTTTTAAGAGTTCAGACATCAAATTTGTTTCCTTTAGGTGTATGCCCTGTGAGTTGGTTGTAAGATGCATAAAAATTTTCAAGGGAACCGATCCTTGAAGCAGTTTTCAAACAGCATATAAGCTATAGGATAAGTTCAGAGAAATGTTCATTTCCCTTGCCTCAGCGTTGCTTGGCTAGCGGAAAGTGCTAGTTCCCTTTTAGCGGTTGAAGTCTTTTATTGCACTTGTCATTGAGTGTTCACAAATTTGTGTAGAAATCTGGTTTCAAGGTAAACCATTTTTCAATACACTCCTTGTGTATGGTGGATTGCAGATTAAAATAAGTCCAGTTCTTCTGGTTTTAACAATTTTCCAACCTGAACTGGCTTGATGGATGCACAGCCTTATGTCATGGGAGTTTTTATGCTAAGTTTGAAGTTTGTGTTAAACTTTTCTCTCTTTTACATTCTTAGCCAATCAAATTGCTAGTTATTTGATATCTATTTAATGCATATATGTGTCTTCACTTATTTATTTATTTTTGTGTTGGAATAATTTGGACTAAGCTTTCCATAGTAATGTATCCTATTATTTCTCCGTTTCAGATGTGGAGAAGCTAGAGTCCTCTTAGGAAAATGCACGTTCAAAGTGCCAGCTGATTTAGGTCTGCGCTGTTGTCTTATCTCTTATCCTGCTAACTTACCTGCCTGGCTTTGTATAATCCTATACAGTTGTTGACTTGGCTATCTTGGTAGTTCATAAGAACCTGGATGGATGTGCAGTTAAGAGATTGTTAGAGATTGAAATTCAAGAGTTGTGGTTTTGGCAGTTGAAAATCAGGAAGCTTATCATGATTAATTACGAATTCTTTGGATGAAACTAAAGTTTTTGATACCGTGGTTCTTTTGAAATGATATCCTTTTTTCTTTTTCTCTGCTTGAATTCTGTGTTCAGGGGGTGTTCATGCTTGGTGCATATTCATGTTATGATGGATTTGGAGCCTCCCATAGTTGACAAAGTAAGCTTCATAATAGGATGTTGTGTGGAAACAGGACACAATCTTAGGAATGTTTTTGGCGTCTGTGATAGAAAGAAAAGATGGGAGGAAATTTATGCATAAACTCAACTGTGAAAAATGCTGCATATATGACCTATCCCTTATTAAGGGATGTAATTGTCCAAGGTTATCATCTGAATGTTCTATGTTACGGATACTTTATCAGGCTTGCCTAAAGTGTGTCATCCATCAATTTTTCAAGTACGTTGAATAGGAGATTCTTCACAATAGTATATACAGGGATTCATCCATGTTAGATGGAAATTTGTAGCAAATGGAAGAGAGTTCAAGAGTAAGTTGGGTCCAAGAATTGGAGGCTGCACTTGTTTTTAATTTTTAAATAAGTTATTACTTTTTTTTTTCAGTAAATGGACACAAAAAAAAAAAGAAGAGCTATAATTCTGTTTTCTTTTTATCTGTATTTCCACCCAAAGTCCTTGACAAAAATTTGCAATTTGACGAGTTACTTTATGGAACTTGATGGTCAAATTTAAGTGGTGCTGCGGGTTTCCACAGTAAAGCCATTTTGTTGGTTGTTCTGTTCTAAGCTTCTCACATAAAAGCTGGTATTTTGGTGTATAAATTAATAAGGCTAGGTCGCTTTCACTTGCTATTTCTGCGTTGCCCCTGATGCTAAATACTAGATACGTCGGCCACGTTGTGCTACATGATAAAGAATTTAGTACGGTGAAAAAAAAAAAGGAGAAATAGGGAAGAATGAGTATTTTCTGTTCATTTTCCCTTGCTATTTTAACATCTCATTCTTCACACGCTTTGATAATGACATGCTAATAGATGAGTAAAACAACATATGATAATACCAATAATGGCTTTTAGGAAGCAAGTATTATTTTGATGAAACCTCTTCTACCAATAAGCCAATGTCAGCCAGCAGAAGCTGAAAATCTTCACAGAGTGACGCTAGGGACCTCACAAGATCCATGACCTAATCAAGTAATCATCCAAATTAATAATTTCTGGCATTGTTACTATGAACGTGTTGGAGTTAATACTGCGTAGACTTTTCTTAAAAAAAAAAAAGCAGACTTTTTTTTCAAAAAAAAAAAAAAAGGCATAGACAATAATTCCAACAAAAGAAAAAGAACTTACTCGGATCGACGGTGGTCTGCACTGCAAACCCATTGAAGTAGCAACTGCCACCTTGACTCCTGAATTTTGCCCAGTAAGAGCTAAAAGCATAATTAGCATGCGATGTTACAGATACTGGCTCATAACATTTCCTCCCTGGTGCCAATGCATCGCACGTTCCATTACCTTGACTACAAACATATGATACTGTCCTTCCCAACTCTGTCAGGTCAGCACCTTCGGCTACAACACACCATAATTTCCCCTTGTAGGGTCTGTTAGTATTCGGTGGTGGCAATGACCCATAATCGGATTCTATCTGTTTCCCGGACAAATCAATGTCATAAATACGAGTTCCATTTGCATGGAACAAGCCCCAATGCCTCTCTGTTCCAGGACCGGCCTTTTGGTTCTCATCATACAGTGCAAAGATAAATGTTGGTATGACTACACCTGGTCTAGCTGGTGTTCCAATTGAAGGCTTAGCCGTCATCTTTTTTATGAGATTCCTGTTGTAAGTAGCTGCGTTGTAGATGTTAGCACCAGGTTGGTCCATATCACCTGCATTAGGCCAGCCAGTTTCTGCTATTGCAAGCTGGATGTTACGGTAACCCAGTTTGGTCATGGCAAATATGAGCGAGTCAAGCATTTGGTCTAAAAGATTGTTATACATTAAGCCAGTTCCATGGTCAGTGTAGTTCTGGTTTGATTTGAACAACGCATAGTCAAGGTTTATATCTGTTGGGTTATTAGAAAATGGGAAGAAAGGGTAGACATCTACAAAAAAGAATGATTTAGTACCATCCAAGAACTTCAGCAATGGTACGATTACTGCACTAGAAATATCTGACCTGAAAGTTCCATTTGATGGTGGAGATGTTGTTTGGAGTACATCCATTGCTAGTGGGGTGCCAACTTTGATGTTTTGAATATTATTGGACTTGATGGAGTTCTTAATTCTACGCATTGCAGGGACAAGATTATACCAGATTTTCTTATCTTGGTCAGAAGAATAGCTTAGAACTTCGTTGCCAACCAAAACGAATCGAATCATGGTATTGGGGTAGTATTGAAGGACATTGTCTTGTACCCATTTGTCTGCTGCAGTTTGGTTTGAAGCAATGTTGTTGATTTCACTATTAGGGACCATAATTGATACTTGGATCTTGGTTCCTGCTAAGAGTTTCAAGATTTCAGGATTAGCATCATAGAGCTTGACTCGACCTGCATTTATGGATTGAATGGTTTGGATGGATTTATATGGAGATGGCAGGTTGTTCCCTAACCGCCCATAGTTTATCCCTATCTTGTTTGATATTTCTGCATCTGTTGAAAGAAATCATGATGTTAGTTGAGAAAATAACAGCTACCCTATCAGCACATATTATTCCTACTCCTACTGAAATATGGTGACTAGACGATGGAGGGCGTCAGGGCATGTATTTCAATAGGAATAACATATGTGCTAATAAGGTACTGGAGAGAACATCCGTGTGTTGTTCTCTTCAACAACACACCCTGTTTTAATTCAGAGGACTTACTCAACGAGGCAATAAGAAAAAAGAAGAAAATGACAGCAACAGCTTCCATGTTAGTTCTCATTGAGTTCTTGAACTTGGAATGCGTTTTCCTATAATGGATGTCTTTTAATCGAAAATCAAGACAGGAGACCCAAAATTCTGAAGTAGAAGATGGTGGATTTCGTGACAAATGTTGCTGTGTTTTTAAAGGGTTTGGAAGAGTGGATAGGTAAGAGGTTGGACAAATGCCACATTCCAAGAAGCTTTGTTTATTCAGGCTCGTGATCTTCGTGAAGCTATGGTAAATAAAAATTGAACAATGTAAAGTTTATGAAGAAGAAAAAGGCATGGAGATGTTTTTGTTTTAATTTTATTTTCTGTTCTATTTATTTAACATTTCATCAAAAGATAAAGGATGAATGGCAGTTTCAAAGCTCATTTGATAAAAGAAAAAAATTGATGTTTTGCATTTGCCAAAATGCCATTATTTCAGGGGAGAGGATCAAACATTGTGATCAGGGTGAAGGTCAGTGCCACTATGTGTCACAAGCTCAGTAGCCAAAATTTATTGGTAAAAAGCGACCGCTTTAAAAATTGGTTTGATGGTGTAAAATTTTATTAAATTTTGTGTAAAAATATTTTATTTTTTACTAATATTTTCATATTTAATATAGTCTGAAAACACAATGTGATTTTTTTAAAAAAAAAAAAAGTTCAAATGCTGCTAAATTGTAAAAGTTGAAGTAAATTTACAACAAATTGAAAATATAGTAATTTTTTAAAATACCGATAAGCCTTTTAACAATACTGACAAATACCATGTTGTAGTCCAGCAAACTGTACTTCACATAGTTATTCTCTATTTGCATCTGTAATAGTTAGAGGGCGCTCAGGTTTCTTGCACCCAATAAAATAAAATAAAACAAAATAAAAAACTTGCATTTGCAAATTGCTGCTGGTGGTATATATGCGTACCAATTTGGCTAGAAAATACAATTTTGCCCACCAAAAAGGTACTGGAAAACACAAAATGTAGGGCTGATATGCTGGTGCTGCATAAGCAAATCTTAATTGATGCCTATGAAGCCAAAGAAAATGAACCAAATATACGGCTAATCACTTGACAAAAATGTGAGAATTAGTTCATGAAGGACAAGAAACTGCCAATTAATCATGCATGGACGCTTCAATTTGTAGGCATTTATCTATATCTGTATTTCTATTTTTTCATACCTATGCTATTTAGATAATTCAGTTAAAGACAGACACTTCGATTAAAAGCCGTTTTTAAACATCTCATTTTTCATATTCTCGTGTCAGTTTCCGATGCTACTAGCTGCCAATAGATGCCATGTACAATTGCAAGTATGCTAGTAAATAGGCCACCTGGATATTTCTTGGCTGTACGTTGTAGTTAGGCACATATGTTTTGAAGGGGGATTTGGTGGTTCCTTATGCAATTTTATCTCAATATTATTAAGAGTAAATTGAGTGATGAAAGAAAACAATGGAGCTGTTGCTGATGGATATATCCACACAATGTACAATTAGAGAGACTCATAATGGTAGCAGAACCAGCAGTTGCTAACGAATAGTTTTCAGTCGCTAATTACTTTTTCAATGATTATTACATCATTAATCCATGACTATTTTACTATTTTTTTTTTGGTAATAAGAGATGTACAATTTCAAGATGCCCGGAAACTTCTAACTATTAGGTGTTCTTACGTTTTGCAAATACTTCGTATAACAAACTTTTTAAAAAAATTCATCAGAACTATTTTTGAAAATTTTAAAAATTTTAAAAATTTATAGATTTAATTTACAATTTCGTACTTAATGATTGATTTTTAATGATTGATTGATTCTTAAGTATCTTAGTTATTTAATATTAAGGTATCTTAGTTATTTAATATCTTTTATTTAATATTTATGTATGTATCTTTTAAATTTTATAATAATAATAATAATAATAAAAGATGAAGATTCATCTAAACTTATGCGATTTTTTTTTACCAAATAAAAGATATCATTAATTAGATAAACATCATTACATCAAGCATATTTTAAAGGACAGTATATTTGAAAGGATCAAAATACATTCAAAATTTTTACAACTGATAAGAGTTGTTACATAATAAAAATTACATTTTTATTATCCTTAAATATAAGAGACAATCAATTGAGGAGGTAAAATGGTAAAGTATATACGGTGACCCGTGATGCCATGAAAACACGAATTACCAAAATAAAATAAAATAAATTGGCAGCTCTCTATCAAGGCTGCAACTACTAGCTAGAGCAGGATAGCTTCATTCATTATAAGCTTCAAAACTTCATCTCTCATAGAGTTCTCTAATGATGTATGAACCTCCACATCTATCTTAGAAAACCACTCATCATCCTTTTCATCAGAATCATACCATCGGCAAATAGCTTTCGCAATTGCCATAACATAGAGTCCACAGTCATATCCATTCGTCTGCTGCGGTGTTCTTCCTTCCACAAATATTGCCTCTGGCACTTCTCCATCATGACTTCTCTTCTTCTTTGACTTCGTCTTCTTCTTTTTCTTGAACTCTGGCTTTGCCACAGTTTCTTCTGCCGGTGTTGATGTCTTTAATAAAGAATCACAATTCCTGGAGGATCTTTTTACGTGTTCCTTGACAGCATCGTAAAGTTCACATGCATTCGAATAGTTAAGGCCAAGGCAACTATCATGGTGGACAAACCTATTCATCTCCCTCGAGAACACAAGTAAACTCCAATGGGTGCCACCAGCATCATCCATGCTACGAACAGCTTGGTCACTGTTATTGACGGGGAAAAGAATAAGATTCTTGGAAGGTAAGTGAAGAGGTTCCAAGAAATTTTCAATGGCGTCAGGGTCATCGCGACAATTAGCTAACCAGAATGAAACAATGGGTGAAACAAGCAGAACATCATCATCATCAGCGTCATCACAAGAACGGCAGGAAGACAGATAGTTGAAGTAAAAATCTATAATAGAATCGCTGAGATAATGAGGCCCCTTAAGAACATAAAGATCGTCAGAGTTCAAAATTGCTTTGGATTTTTTCATCTTTTGCGTTGCTTACGAATTCTTTGAAGAATGAGACATCAAACAAAAGAATGAGGTAAAGGTGATTCTTATTCTTATTTAAGGATGGAAGTGCGACAAAGAGAAGTAATCACTGTCCGCTTAGGATTAGGAATACATGTGGCTCTCTATATTATAGTTTTTTTTTTTTTCTTAACAGTGAAGTAATATGACCCAGGCCTCAATGAAATAAATAATAAGGGACGGCCGGTTTTATTTAAGTTAATAAAAAAATTTGAATTATGCACCTCCTCATGATATTCTCGGAAAGATTTACTACTTAAATACTATCTGACTCACTCGATATCATAGTATTTGTTGTATGTATTTAGAACACCACAAATACATTACACCGAGCTCTTAAATTTATTTTATGATTATAATTTTTAAAATAAATATAATATATAATACCAATTTTAAGCTAATTAATTATAATTTTACACATTTATGTAATGTAAAAGTAAAAACAAAAGCTGTAAAATAAAAGGAAATAAAAAATTAAAAAAATATTCGTACAGATAGAGTAGTAAATTCCCTTTCTTCTGTAGTTAGTATGTATAGTGTAAAGACGGACAAGTTGGTCTGTATACTCATTTAATCCTTTTTTTATTTTATAAAAACAAAAGTTATTTTAATTTATTTTTTTAGGTTGATTTATTTCTTATACCGATCTTATTTAAATAATTTTGATATAAATATATTTTAAATAAAATAATAGATATTATTGTGACTGAAACCTAATATAACTAAAATTTTGGCTTTTATCATAAATAATATTAATGAAATTGATATCTTTCACTAAAAATATGAAAAATGTACAGTAATTTTCAAATGAAGTAAGAAAGGTAATGATAAATAGAACACTATATATATATATAGTGTTCTATTTATCATTACCTTTCTTACTTCATT
>CATIWM010530815.1:0-36344 GCA_949671775.1 Mallotus repandus | reverse complement strand
ACCACTACCACCTCCACCTCCACCTTACCACCACCACCACCACCACCTCCACCTCCACCTCCACCTCCACCTCCACCACCACCTTCACCTCCACCTCCACTTCCACTCTACCTTCACCATTACAATCTCATGACTTTGAATTGAAATTAATTAAATATGAATGAATTTACAAATATTTTATAATTATTATAAATATAATTTTTTATTTAAAATATATTATACATAATGGACATATTGATTTTTTAAATAAGTTGATTTATTAAACGTGCATAATTTAATTTTTTTTATAAAATAAATAAATTTAATATTAATCACAATAAAATTTAATATATTAATTAAAAAGTTATAAAAATAAATTTCACTAAAAATAATACCTATGAAAATATTAAAAACTGAAAATTGAAAAGTAACAAACAAAAATAATTTTTTATTTTCTATTTTCTATTTTGAAAAATAAAAAATTGGAAAATAAAAAAAAGAAAAAAAAACTGAAAAAGAAAAATAGAAAATATTTTTCAAAATTAAACAGGCCTAAAGAATACCTCATGAATCATGATCCTCTCACTATTAATTATATATATATATATAGCTGCTATATTCAGTAGCTATAAAAATTTTAATTTTTCAAATCAGATATGGTGAACTTCATTAAAAAAAATAAAATAAAATTCTTTTGATGTTTATTTTTTTATATATATAATTTAAATTTTATTTAAAATTTTTTAAGTTATATGTCCATTTAGACCAAACATATACTAATTGCCTACTATTATTATTTTTTTAGAACATTGAAACTAATTTATATAATGATTTATAGACAACTTATTTAAAGTGAAATATATCATTCAATTAAAATATTTATTTTATTTCTGCTAATTTTAACAATTAATTGTTATAATTTTTTTAAGTAAATTAAACAAACAGTAAAACATAGTTATTATTCTTAAAAGAAAAGTTTTCAACTAATCCTCAAAATGTCATATTGTCATTGATTACTAGTGAAATCTATAGAACTAATAATTTAAGAATTGGAAATAATTTTCAATGATTAAAAACCTAAAACTTATAAAATGATATGAAATGACTTTTTTTTTCATTTTTTATAATATTTATATTGTATAGAAGTTCTAAAGTTACTTTTGTTAATTAATATCATATATATA
The DNA here is from genome assembly GCA_949671775.1 of Mallotus repandus. Taxonomy (NCBI): domain Eukaryota; kingdom Viridiplantae; phylum Streptophyta; class Magnoliopsida; order Malpighiales; family Euphorbiaceae; genus Mallotus; species Mallotus repandus. The sequence goes on along the minus strand of CATIWM010530815.1, from coordinate 35,181 downwards.
TTTTTTTGTGAAAATAACATTGCATTAAAGCAAACTCAAGAACAAATTAAACAGCCCCATGCCTATGGCGTGGTGGTGAGGGCGTTAGGGCCCTAAGGACGTGGGGGGTTTAAATTACCACTCCTCCTCCCCCTCCCTCTAATCTAACCCAACCACTGATACTTTGGTAAAACAAAAAAAGAACAAATTAAACACTATCAATAAATACTATATTTGGTAAAGAAAAAAAAAGTACTGCATCCGAAATAGATGAAGTGACTGAGAGCAATCAACTTACTTTTTTTTTTTTTTAACAATTGAGAGGTCAAAAGGGAAAGAGATCGAATCCATAACCTCACTTTACAATATTCATCATCTGAACCATCAGACTAAAAATGGAGGACACCAAGTCACTTCTTTTGAAGCCATATGCATGGAGAAACTAGCTAACAAGTCTAATGAAATTCAACATAAATAAAAGGCAAATAAAGATCCTTGATATCATTAATCACAGCACCTAAATAGGATTTGATTTAATGCAATTGAACAATAATGATAAAAAATTTTATTATTTTAATATTAATTAATTGTATTTTTATTTTTATTATTATATTAGAATGTATTTTTAATTTTCAATAAATGAATCATTCACTTCTTTTCTTTAAGAAAAATTCTTCCTACGTAGTTTTATTTTATATAAAAGATATTTTCTGTTTTCTGTTAATGGAAGTTCAAAAAGTTGTGAATTTTTCATCGATAATTTTTTGTTAATATTAATACTTTCTCTATCCTATAATATTCGGCAAAATTTTCTTTTTATCTATCCCAAAATTTTATCTACTTTTCTTTTTAAAATAATAGTTGATTAAGCAAATGTTTATAATACCCTTATTAATTATATAATTTTTTTTTAACAACTAATCAAAGTTTATACCATTAAACTAAAAGTAGAGTACATACATAGAACAAAGTCCAATAGAAAGAGACAGACCCACAATAAAGGCCATTAGTTTTTTACTTTGAATTTATATGTTTAATAAACACATTGAAGTTCTAATGCCATTTTATTTGAATATATTACTCTTATTATCACTATTTTTGTATAGCCAACAATCTATTATTTTCTAGAGTTAATAGGGGTAATTTAATAACAAAATGATAAAATCACACAAAATAGTTATAATTAACTAATTTTCTTAATATGTGTATAGTAAAAACTTTGTCAAATATTATGAGATTAATGAAGTAAATTTTTTAAACCAAATACATTTGGAGGAGTATGTATAAGGACTTCCTTACAGACTCGTTATATTTGCACCATAATAATAAGAGCCATTAATAAATAATAACTGTAAAATTCAAATTTTATAATTTTATTATAAATAAAAATCAATCAAATCACTCTTTATATGATTATATTATGATGATTGGTTTTATAAGAGATTAGACTTTCATATTTTCTTATTATTCCTTTTTCCCTTCAAACAATTTTTTTTTTCAATTTTGTTATATTTATCCACTAATACTATCTTTCCTTATGGCAATCAAATGGGTGGAAATTGTTGCACTCCTCTTTTATTTTTTAAATTACAAATTATATAATTATTCTTTATTTAGAATATTTATCTGTTCATTAATTATATTTTCTAAACTACCCTCATTTTAATTTTTTATCGGCCAAATACACCATTTCACCTCTAAACTTTTACTCTTTTAACCCATTTCACATCTCAACTTTCATTTTTTCCTATTTAACACCTTATCTTCTATTTAGACCCATTTCAGACATGGTTGATCAGTATTTGTTCTTATGTAACCTATGGCTTGACAGTGTGTCAATGCACGTGTTTGAAGACTTAGAGTGGTGTGTCAAAAAGAAAAGTAATGCTGATGTGGCAAAAAGCTAAACCATGGTTCTTCTTTTTTTTACTTAGACTGAACGAAGAGAAGAAGAGTTTCTTCTCTCATGCGATGCTACTATCTTTCATCTCTCATTCTTTAGCTCCTTCGCTCTTCTAAACAAATCTGGTTTTTTTTTTTTTTTTTCATTAAAGAGCTGTTGCATAACACTTGAGTTATTACTCCATAAATCGTTCTTGTCCTAATATGAAGGGGAGTGGCGGTGAGGTAAAACGTCTAGGAAAGGGAAGTTTTTGTGGCCGTCAGGAGCTACTTTTGAAGGAGAGTTAAAGTCCGGTGGCCATGAATTGACTGATACTTTTTATCAAGGAAATGGGAAAAAGAGTGATTTGGTTTTGCTGCCGCCCTCGACGAGGAAGAAGTCGTTGGTGGATGGTGCAAGAGGAAGTAATATGAATTTTCCCAAGATTTGTATATGGGAAAGTGATGGCGAGGCTGATGATATTACCTATGATATTATCAACACTGTTGAAAGCTTCTATGATTTATAGAGAAGGGTTGCTAGATCGGGATGGAATTAGACAATTTAGTCGTGTTGTTTTAGTAGGGTAGCCATTGAGGTATTGTTGTGTAACTCCCTGATGTCTTTAAATTTATCAAAAGTAACATTAGACTGAGAGGCTTGGCTAGATGGTGCCTCTACTGTGGTCACCTTGCTTTCCTTTTTTAGAGAGAAGTTAGTTTTCGTAATTTTTGGACTGGATTTCTTATTGTCAGCAGAAGTAGTCTTATGTGCCACACTGTTTGCTTTCAATGGTGCCTTTTTAGGTTGGGCAGGTTTTGATTAAGCTGATTCTACCTTTGGTGCTGTTCGAGAAGTGGCAAGACAATCTAAGTGTTTACAGTATGATTGATGCATAATAAAGTTTCCATTTAAAAAAAAACATGAGACAAAAAGAAAGACAAATTTAAAGATAAAAAACCATACGATTTTTTAAGTTTTATTAGTTATATTGATTTTAATAAAATTATGTATTATAAAAAGAAAAATCCAAATATTGTTCAAAAAATACCATAATTTTTTTCTATTTTTAATTTTATTTACTAAAATGACAAAGTTCAATCACAAAAAATAAAATTGATTATTAACGTAAGATTTTTAATATTTAGTGTCTGTTATTATTTTATTATTATGTTGATTTTAATTTATATAAGTTGTTTTAATATTATATTCGATATTCTGTCAAAATTAATGTGTATAATTAGTGATGATATTATTTTCTGTAGAATGTTATATTTATATATTTTCATATTTAATATCAAATATACAATATTATGTTTTAAACTATGGTTCAACTTAATTTTTTAGTAGAAAAAGAAAAGATAGAAATTGAATCCCTTATTTATTAATAATTTAAAGAGAGTTATACTTCAAACTACTGAAACTTCCACAGTTCAACTCCAATTAAACCTTAAAATTGTTAAAATTGTGACCTTTTATTTACGTTATGCTGATTATAAAATTTGATGGACTGATAATTGTGAATCTCTAAATTTTTTATACTAAAATGAAATACAACATCATGTTAAAAAAAAAAATAGAACATTTAAATTATTTAACTTGCATATATATATATATATATATCAAAATCTATTAATAATATATATGAAAACAAAGCTAATTTTTTTTAAAAAAATATAAAAATTATTTTCAAATTTAATTGTAAAAATAAAAAAGATTAAAAAGACTAAAAAAGGATAGTAAATAAATAAGAAAAAAAAGAAAGATTTATCGACCAGAAGCACCCGATTCTTGTTGAGTTACATTAACAAACCCAATCAACCTTTTTTTTTTTGTTTCAAAAAAAAATTGTTTTTGTTGTTTGCTGATCCAAACCCAATTGGCTGTATCCGTTACTATGCCTTTACAGCGCACCCACATTGTGCATGGACGCCGCCTGTCAAGTGTTTTTATCTCACGCGCCTCTCCAGCAACTGCCAACGAGTTGGAGATTTGTTCATGTTAATAGCCGGGCTGCGTTCAGGCCCACCTTCAGTTTTTTTTATTTTTTTAATTTAAGTTTGAATTTCTGTAATTATCAAAATTTTAAAAATTACAAATGAAGTAAAAATTTTAAAAAATATTTTAGATTATTTTAAAATTAAAAGCCATTATAATTTATTATATCAAAATAATAACTAAATTTATGGATGAAAATTAAATATTATTTTTAAATATAAATTCAGATGAAATCTTTCGAAAAAAAATAATTATATTTAAATTCGAAAAATTTTCCACAAAAGAGAAACTGAGGTGAGCAGTTAACAGAGCCCTCATTAATGCGGTCATCCTTTGTGGCGCGTGGGGACATGTAGATGGGACCTGTTTTAAGGATTTTTTTTATTTGATATAAAAAGAGAAAAATGAGAGAATGATTGCGTCACCGGTGGGTGTGCGTTGGCCTCTGGCCCGAGTTGCGGCTAAGACTGCGTTTGGGTGGAGTCTAAGTTTTGGCTGCATATTATTATTAGCATTGTTTGTGTTTTGATGAAATTAACTTAAAAATTAAAAATTTATTCACTCTTCTTTATTGTTTATGCTTTTGCTTTAGGAAAACGCGTTTTGCAAAAGTCATTTCCTTGTATGGAAATGGAAAGACAATATTTCTCCAAGCACACTCTTCCCTTTTATTAGATTTATTATTTATATATAATTAAAAATAATACTTTTTAGTGTCATTGTTAGAACTCATAAGATCACAACTGTTAGCGAAAATAGATATGTATACTCTATTATATAGGTAGGGGACACCATATGAGTGGGTCTCATTCACACTAAGTTAAAATGTACAGAAAATTTTTAATAGGTGCTGCAAATTCAAATTTAGGCTAGGATCTCAATTGGTTTAAATTCTATTGTTCAAAAATTTGTTATTTTTTCTCATAATTAAACTATTATATTTTTTTGTAAGATTCTATTTTTTACTAAAAAATGAAGCTATCAAAATTTAGTTTCATATTAACACTAGGAAAAAAAGCCATGTGACTGTGGAATTATAGTTCAATTATTAGCGAATATCTTGTGTGTTAAAAAAAAAAAGTGTTTGCAAAGAGGCAGTTTTGACTGGAATTTGGTAAAATTGAATTTTTTTTAACTAATTTAGAGGACTGGACCAAAATATGCCTAGACCAGTGTCAAAATCTAATATAAAAAAACTGAATCTGACATAAAATTACGAAGAAAATGAAATTGAAGTTGGTTGCCCATTGAACAAAGACCCACCCAATTACTGTTATTTTATCCTTTAGAATATATTTGTAACTGACATAAGATCCTTGAGTCAGCCTTTTAACATATGGAAATTATAGCCATCTTTCATCAAAATTAGTATTCCCATTACAAATTAGTAAACATTAATTCAAAACATATACATGTTTCTATTAAAAGAAAAATTATCCTTTTTAGTTAAAAATTAATTTTCTGATTATAATTTAATAACGAGTCGCTCGTACTTTTAAAACAAAATTAATTTTTTATTTAAAAATTAAACAATTTAAATATTAATAAACCGTTCAACAAGCATAATTTTTTAAAATTTCATAAAAATGAATTTATGACTGACTGATAAGGTAAATCAATTTTGATGGTAAGGTAAAATGGGTAGTTCCAAAAGCATTAATCCAAATATAAAAAAAATGATGAAGAAGATAGTGAGTGAGATACCTCATGTCTGCCCCCACTATTATACACACCCCTCACAAGAGCACAACTGGAACCAATCAGTGAACAAGCTGTCAACTGCACACACACACAAAATTTTAATTTATACATATATATTTTTTAATTTTTCTGAAAGAACTTTTTCCTTTCTTTTCTCCTGTAATCCATCCATCCAAACATGTTCCATGATTTGTGTTTTCCCTCCTCTTCCCTCTAAACCCCAATTAAAAATTAATTAATTTAATTAACCATTAAACCTTAATTAAATTAAATGAAAAAATCCTTAAAAATAATAATAATAATAAAACAGTGGAGAAGAGAGGCAGAGAGCAGATGGTGGTGTTGTTGTGGAGTACCTATAAGAGCATCGAGTCCTCCACTTCACCATTTCCCCTTTTTCTCTCTCTCTTTCCCCTTCCTCTAAACCCTTCATCTTGCTCCCCCCATGGACCCACCACCACCACCTCAGCCTCCCCCACCTCAGCCTCCTGCCGGGGCCGCCGCCGCCGCCTCCTCCACCACTGCCACCACGGCTGCAGTCACCGTTCCCCCCGTCAACACCTCCAACACAACCTTACCTACAAACTACCCAGACTCAATCGACTCGTCACCGCGCTCCCGCACGACCGACTCCTACTTCGACGATCCACTGCCACCGCTCTCCACAAAGCTCCGTCTCATGTGTTCCTACGGCGGCCACATCGTCCCTCGCCCGCATGATAAGTCCTTATGCTACGTTGGTGGTGATACCCGCATGGTTGTCGTCGACCGCAACACTACGCTTTCATCTCTCTCGTCTCGCCTTTCGAATACTTTACTAAACGGGCGGTCGTTTACTCTCAAGTATCAGCTTCCAAGTGAGGACTTGGATTCTCTTATTTCAGTCACTACTGATGAAGATTTAGATAATATGATCGATGAGTACGACCGTACTACCGGTAGCAATTCAGGGAAGGCATCACGATTGAGGTTGTTTTTGTTCCCCTTAAAACCGGACTCGACGCAGTCAATTGGTCCGATTTTGGAGAGTAGTGGTAAGAGTGAAGATTGGTTCTTGAACGCTTTGAATGGTGCTAGTTTGTTAAATAGAGGGTTTTCTGATTCTGCTTCTGTTAATTGCTTGCTGGGTCTTGATGATGTTGATGGATTAAATGGGACCAATAATATTGATTTAGTTGGTGGTGGTTGTGGTGGTGGTAGTGCCGGTGGTGGTAGAGATGGGGAAGGTTTGCAGAAGAATCCAAAACAAGGTGGTGGCGGCGGCGGCGGCGGCGGCGGCGGAGGACAAGATGTTCATTCAGTGCCTGATTCTCCTATGCTAGAAACGACTTCGTCATTTGGGTCTACTTCTAGTTCACCTTCACTTGCCAATTTGCCTCCGATTAGAGTTCATGTTACGGAGGATCAGAAGGGTGTTGTGGGTATTGAGGAACAGTTTGCTCAGATGAGTGTTGGTGGGCAGAGACAGGATGAGGGTTTTGTGGTAATTTCATCATCATCTCCGCCGCCTTTGCCTGTTTCTTTAGCTATTTCAGGCGGCGGCGGCGGCGCTGTTGGTGTTCCTATGGGTTCTCCTGTTGTGATGGGTGGTGGTGGTGAGTACCAGAATCGGGTTTTTTCTGATGATGAGAGATCGGACCATGGTGTTCCTGTCGGTTATAGAAAGCCGCCGCCCCCACCTCAGTCACAGCCGCAGACGGTGGTCGTTCAACAGACACAACAGAAGTCTGGCAGCGGTGGTGGTGGTGGTGCTGCTGCTGTGGAATTAGCTTCTCCAGACTCTGTTTCAAGGTACTTAAATTTAACCCTTTTATTATGTTATATTTAATACATTTGATACATGTTAGATGTACCTGTAATATGTGATTGCATTGCTGATTTAATTGTCGATAAATTATTAGAATTTGAATTTGCGTTTGTTTGCTTTTATTTCTCAGTGATAGTAGCCTTAGCAATGCTATAAATCGTCAAAAGCCAACAGTGATTTATCAAGATCAAATTATGCAATTCCCATCTGGAGTCACTAGGGTTCCTGCTAATCCAATTGATCCAAAGATCAATATCTCTGATCCGAATCCTCGGGCTCAGATTCAGCAACAGGTTCAGGATTCTGGGTATGTATTGCAGCAGCATCAATATGAACAGCAGCAGCAGCTGCAGCAGCAGCATCAATATGAACAGCAGCATCAGCAGCAGCAGCATCAATATGAACAGCAGCAGCAGCAGCATCAATATGAACAGCAGCAGCAGCAGCAGCAGCAACAGCAACCACAGGCCCAACAATTCATTCATGCTGGCGCACATTATATCCAACATCACCCTACAGGGGCCGTGCCTATCTCGGCATATTACCCTGTGTATCCTCCCCAGCAGCAACACCATCACCCACATCATCACCAGCTTGATCAGCCATACCCAGTTTACTATATGCAGGCAAGGCAACCCCAAGCTTATAATTTGCCTGTGCAGCAATCTAGTGAACCTACTGCTACAGCTCCTTCAACTCGCCCCCAAACACCTCCCAATCCCACCATGGTTCCTCCTCCTGCAACTTATAATCCAATGAGAAATGCTCCTATTGCTAAACCTGCTGAAATGGCCACTGCAGGCATGTACAGGGCAGCAAATACAGGCACACCACAATTAGTTCAGGTTCCTTCTAGCCAGCATCAACAGCAGTATGTGGGTTACTCTCAAGTTCATCACCCATCTCAGCCTGTTGCTCCTACATCTGCCGGCCCTGCTAATTATGCTTATGAGTTTGCAGATCCTTCTCATGCTCAGATATACTACACTCAGCCGCTTGCACCCACGATGCCTTCTCATTACCAGACCATGACAGCGGCTGCTGTAGTATTGCCGGAAAATTCTGCTCAGCTTCCCACTGACAACATCAAGCAGCAGATTAGGACTTCACAGCCAATATAGTTGATGTCAATAAAGGAGAACGAAGAAACAATTTTGAAACAAGGGTGTGTGGTTTATATTTTTATATTGTTATTGGTTTGTGGTTATGTATCTGTGGTAGATAATAAGGAACTTTCTTTGCTCATCTTTTACCCCTTTCTTTGTATGTCATATTGTTACTGTTATAGGAAATGAAAGCGGTCTGGGATTATACTGTAAAAGATCAAACTTCTTTTATTATGTGCTGTGCAGTTCATATATCAGTTACCGAATAAATGTTTATATAAGTGGTAAGAGCTTTCAATCAATTTTCTGTTTTGTGCCTTTTTTCCCTACATTTAGCTAATTTTTTTTGGAAACTATTTAGCTAAATTTCTTGTTGTGTGTATCACTTGGGAATGTTTACGTGAAAGATTACCAAGAGTATTGCACAATTTATGACTGAATAATCAAGAAACTGCTGCTCACAATAGATTGATCTTCATTTCCTCTTCAAGAAACCACAATTTTAGTATGTGCATCAGCTTCAACTGAGCCTCTTCTTTTTGGTTCTATTACTATAGTTCTTTATGCCCCTTAATGGTATATTTTCTCTCACAAGTTGTGAGGTGTAAACTCAGTTAAAGAAAATGCTTATTGCCTCTCTGCTATATATATACTCTGGGATCTCTGCTCTAAATCTTGTAAAGTCTACACTAGAACAACTAGTTCGTGGTGGCTTTATATTACGACAATGACTTGTTTTGATAGTTACAAGATGGAAAAGAGATTTTTTTTTTCAGGTTAGAAAACATGGCATTCTATAATCCATCTTATATATTCAAATTTCAACCAATTTTTTACATTCAAATTATGCAAATAGAATCGTTATCTTAGTATAATTTTCGCATTCAAAGGCTTTTTTTTTTCCTGATTTTCACCACCTCCATCCATCTTTCTTGCTTCCAATCCAACCTTAATGAACATTCTGCATACAACATCATAACCATATAATTTGGATAAACAGAAGAAACCCCATTATTGTTTTTGATCTTGTCACTTTCACTTATATTAAGAAAGGGTTTTTGATCTTCTCCAATAATCTCTTTTCTAATGCTTACGAAGGAATGATCTCTTTTTGAGTCTTTGCCTAACTTTGTGAGCAGGAGATTTATGCGTAAAGTTACATGCAAGCAAACAAGCAAGTACGATTGCTCCAAGACCAACATGAGATACATGTCTCAAAGCAAGGGACTCGATTCATGGCATGAAATTATTTATTCTTGGAAAATGACACCACCCTCTCTCTTTGTCAAAAAAATCCACATGATTTCATATATCTCTACCATTGGATGTATTAATAAAACTGTACTTAATTTTTTTTTCCTTAACGAAAGTGTTCAAATGGTGAGAAATTTGAATTCTCTGTAAATTCTTAAGTTCAAGCATTATATATGCATAAATACACTCTAAAAAAAATTACATCTTTATCATATGTATTCAGATTAAATTCTAAAGTGGCTTGAACCGTGTAGCTGTTATATACTAAAGCGACAAATGCAAATAAATACATAAATAAATAAAAATTACTTATAACAAAACAAGTACAGCACAATTACAGCATCAAAAGTTTTCTTAAAAGCTCATGAGATGAAATTTAACCTATTATTAGTATGACCTATTTAATAAATCCAAGAGACTATGTATAAGAAAGAAAAGCACGTTATCACTCTGCAGAATAATAGTACACAGCATTAGATTCTTTGTTTTATTTACTCTTTTTCGGTATGCAGAACAATGGTTAGCTGTTAAACTATGTACTAAACGTCCAAGGTTTTGTGTTTTTGTTTATAATTTCGAGATTATTAAGGCAAACACGTGTTTTACCCAAACTTTCATTTGTCGTTGCTCTCTAAAGCTGTTGGCTTGGTACGCTGCTGAGATCTGCCTCCCTTATAGTGTCTTTGATTAAGCCAAAACATTTGATGTTTAGAGTTGCTGCTGACTCCATCCCACGCCCCAACATAACATTTCTTCAAGAAATTTCAGGGCAGAGCAGTCAATTTTTACATGACTCAATCATTTTCTTAACTTCACCAAAAGTCACGCTACAACACTTGGAAAAAAAAAAACTAAGAAATTAAGTGGGGTCGCGTACTGAAAACGCAGATAAATTTCCTAGAATTGCAAGCTTGGCCTTTTTATAGACTTGCCAATGGTAACATTCAACGTTCAAAATCTGACCAGGTCATATCTAGGCGTGCTTTGGGAGGTACCAAAGAATGTCATGCCGCCTACAATAGTGAAAACGTCATGCTTCAATGCTGATAAAAGCTTTTGCTTTGAGTTTTTTTTCTTTTTTTGATAAAATCTTATATATGAATATAATATAATATAATAAAACCAATGATTGAATCTTTCGTGATATGTACACTTGAGCTACCGTTACTTTTGTCTCTACCAGACCTTCAAAGGCTGGCTGCCTTTTATGGCCTAATAAGGTCTACTTCAATATCAGATTAATTTCACTTCTACACTTGCATGCCAGAAAAAAGCAGCCTGCCTAACAATGGGGCCATAGTACAAGATGATACTAGTCTCAAACAGCTGCTGAACTTATCCAAAATTAATGCAAGTTGATGATCTTTCATCAAGGTGATCTATAGCAATTCAAATGAATCCCAATTTAGTGAAGGTTTGGTATTGAAATTACCGAGTCATCTGTTAAGATGACCTCAGATGAGCTAGAATGAACTATGGCATGCATGGATCATAGAGGTGATAGACAATGAGTCTTCATGAAATTGGAAACGAGCCATTAATGGGTGGGATGATGCCCTACAAAATTGCTTATAGATACAAGTACATATATGTGTCATTAACCAACTATCACCTCAAACAATCTCACACACTGATCATCTCCACAAGAAGCAAGTTGCAGATTCTTGCGATTTTCACTCTGTTCACACTTTCTCCAGGTCATACGGTTCACTGAAGAAACATGGCACATTGAAGGATCTAGCCGTACTGTAAGGGAGGCATCTACACCTGCCACTGCAATACTGGGATCCTTGGATTGTTTGACAGTAAGACCCCACAATTCAATTAGTCCGTTCTCCATTCCAACTGCAAGAAGCCCATGATTTCTTTGACTATCGATACCAACCCAAGATAGTGCAGTGACACTACTGTTGAACTGTGGCAGAGTCATCATATGTTTAACAGAAGATCCCTTCTCTATTGCCCATATCTTCACTGTTTTGTCCCTTGAACCAGTTGCAAATTCATGACCAAATGGATTCCAGGAACAAGACCATATAATTCTTTTGTGAGCCTCCTGCCTTGCTAAAAGCTCATAACTAATCTCATCAATTCCTGCACAAATACATTTCAAAAAAATAATAATAATCAATAGCCTATTGTGAAATTTCATTATAGCTGACTCATTAGACTAACTGATAGAGACAAAAATCAATTCAACCATGGTTCCAAATCAAAATTGTCCATTCATCCGGTGAAGATAATTTGTTAGTTTATTCCTGGATGAGGAAAATGGAGGCATTGAACAATTTACAATAAAACCCATTTTAAATTAAAGAATTGTCATCAATCAGAGACCAGAAGATCCAATGATTTCAAGTTATACAAAAATAAAATTAAAAAAAAAAAGACCATGCATCTGAGGAACTTGATGAAGATTCTATCCTTTTACTCTGTTCTTCAGACTTGAGGAGACATCAAATTTCCATATAATGCCCTCATAGGAATCAGGGAATACTATTTTTGTCTCAAATCATTAAGATCCTGATGGCAAAACCCAGAAGACTAGCCATTAGGGAGGACACAGCCTATACATCTACTTCTTATTACTCACTTGGCAGATGTGGGATAGGATCCTAACAAAAAACTATTGATCTATAATGGTCCAGCGGTTAGATACAACCAAGATTACATCAGTTCCTCAGTCCATTTTCTGAATACAGATAAATAGCATAGTTTCATTCCAAGAACTCCTCCTCTTTAATGTTCTAACCAAGAAGATTTAGAGGCTATCCTAACTTTCTACTAGAAACACACAGCACTAAAAAGCAGTGAGTTAATGCATGCGAAGGAGTACCTGTTGTTTTAATTGTGAAAACAGAGAATTGTCGATCTCTTGAAACAGCCAAAAGCATACTGTCATCATGAGAGAATTCCATTTGTGTCACTGTTAAGCTATGTGATTGCAAGCGACCAACTGCCTTCCATGAACCCACTTGCCATAGCCATATTTCTGCTACTGCTGCTGACTGGGCCTGCAAGACATAGTCATGAACAATTATTTAGGACTCACAAATTAATCCTGACTCAGCAGACATTTAGCACCCAATCGTTTAGAAAGAAATATCATAAATGAAACTTGGGGCCTTCTAAGGAAAACTGTATAAGTAACAGCAAACCAGCAGAGTGTATAATTTGTTCAAGCTAGTGTTGTTGTACCTTTTAAGTAATTTATTTATTTCACCGAGCACTACAAAAGAACACAGGCAACATTTATGTAATAAGTTTACTTTTATGTACTGCAGCTGCAGGTGCAAAACTTTCTGTACAGAATCTTTCTTGAAATGAGACCATGTCCTTATAACAATAAACAACAAAATGGACTGATGGACAACACAACAATGGTCACTTGTGGCTTGTAATGATTTACACAAGACAGTGCAATAATATCTGTTTTACAGTAATATTCATGTGAGAAAACATAGGTCTCCAGATATCTAGTTAACTTCTCAATCCACTTCAAACTCACAAAAATAGAAACAGTTCTCCCGTTTATGCTTTCAATGAGTTCAGGACTGCAGATATGTTTAGGGCTTTCCTAATTTCAATTATTAAAGCATTACAAATACAGTTCCGTAGCTTGACAGGAATATAAACTATAATAATATGCAATAGATGTTACTCCACAAACCAACGATAATAACATCCTAACATGTTTATTGATCGCAACCACGTGACAACTTGAAAATTAAATTCTTAGTATTTAATAAATTATCATGCCTGGAATCACAAACACAAGGTCCGACAACATATGAATATCCAAAGCTGAATCTGAAACTAATATGTGATTCTAAATTTGCCCATATATGAGAGTATTGTGACTGAATCAATTCAAAATTCAATGAAATACTGGAAAGGGAAAACTAATGGATAGATGCATTTCTTTTTTTGCTCCAATCTTGTTAAAGCATGTAGAACAGAGTCTTGTGTTATAGGAAGATTAATATACCTTACATGATGAAGCAACAAGCTTTCCTTCATGATCACAGCATAAAGAAAACAATTCATTTCCATGACCATAAAGCTTATGTGACTCTGGCCATAGCGTATGGTATGCCAGTTGATCTTCAATGGGAGGTTCTGTGAACACAACTGGAACTGCATCAGGAATACTTTCAAGGGTGTCCAGACCATCATTCCCATTTCTATCTGGAGTCTCATGCACAGCTGAAAAGGATAATCATCAATCAGAATGCTTGTTATAATTTTCAATACTTGTTGCATAGACAAGTGGTTACTTCAATACCTTGGCATTCTCACACCAAAAGAACCGGAAGTTTCATTAAGAAAAAAAAAAGCACAATTGCAAACAAATCATACACCAATCATTTTTGCCTATTCAAATAAAGTATTAATGAAATAGGAAAAAAAAGAAAAGGGAAAAAAGGATGACATGATTATAGGCATATATGTGGTTAAAAAAAAAAAAGGAAGTAAAGCAAAATTTAATCAAGGAAGAAGAAAAAAGCAGGCTGAAAGTATTATGCATTAAGACATCAGTTAGGGAACAGATAATGAAATTTTGCGTCTATTTGGTTCAATGCAGAAAAAATTGTTTAGTAATAGCAAAAAGAGAAGACAAGTTGATTTTAGGAAATCCAAAAGCACTGCTAGATTAATATGTTCATGAATTGAATATAAAACCATGAACATTCACTTTACTAGTAGGTCTTATGAGGAAAAAAAAACCTTGTACAAAGAATACATAGAAATTAGAGAGAACGAAGAGATAGAAGAAAAAACTACACATATGCTTGACAATGATAATCAGCACCGGAAATATTGACTATAGTAACAAGTTCAGAGGGTCAAAAGAGGTGTAATTGGTTTGTACTATACTTTTTGTTTTTGAGCTATTGGAAACCCATAACCAATTTAACCCAACTCATTAAAACATGTCTATTTGTTCATAACCCTTTTGTGATCCATGATCAAATATTTAAGATAGATTAGGGTGGGGAAATAATATTGATGGGGATTCCACGCCAGGTTTATATGCAGCTCTAAGACCCGTAAAAGTACAGAGAGTGGTACCTTCTAAAATCAGTGGTGACTATAAGAACTGAAAAAAAAAGTTAAAGATTTTGCAGAGAGAGACTCACAATGCACATAGATAGGTTTCTGTGACAAACCGAGTGCAGACATATTTGCACCCAAAATCTGAACATCCACCTGTAGATCTTCAGGAAAATTAGAACTCTGAAATGTGGCATGATTCAATGTTTTCAGAAAAGACAAAGGAGCTTCAAAAACCCTGGCAACTTTCTCATCAGCTCCACTAACAAAACGATGGTTCCCTTTCCCCTGGATGATAGATACGCAGTTAATGTCGTGACCATGAACTTGGGGGCGAGCAATTTCATGCCATGACTGCTCATTCTGGGGAGAAGTTTCATTTGGCCATGGAGCAAAAATACGAGTTGTCTGGAACAAAATATTGACATTATTAATAAAATCTTATGCAGAATGTAAAACTCCGATGTATATTTGTCAATATGGCATCATTTTATTTTTATTCAGTAGTCTAAAATTGCTTTATCAAGCACTGTAAGAACATAATTTGAAAAAATTCAATTAAAATACTTCCAATGATCATCATGATTGCCTTTAAGAAGGGAATTGCAGTTTTCTATCAACAGTTATTTCATTGACTTCACTTTCCTACATTTAGAATCTTCTTCGGAGAATGAAGAAACCCATTTGCCCCTAAAGCTGAGAAAACAACTATTCATGCTGATAGTTGTTTCAGTAATTTGAGTAAAATCAGTAACGACTGGAAATGCTTTGAAACATGCTAACTGTGGCCTAATTTGAGCATGTTAATGGCACTGTTCATATCAGAAATAACGTGAACTTACATAGCAAAAACTTATATCTATGTATCTACATAAAGGTCTGTATGCCGGCATGCTTTTGGGCTATACCATATTAAGAACTTAACCTCAATTCAGAATTCTCCTATTCATCAAATGTCTCAATCAATGTCGCACGATCAATTTATCACTCTATAAAGTTGATAGGTATTTGAGACACTCAGAAATTTGCAGAAATCTACAAAGATTTTTATCATGGATAATTAAAAAAAATTAACAAGGGCACTATAAAATTGAGCCAGAGATAAGTTTTTCTAATACATATCAGTTTAACTGAACCATAGCATGTACCTAGATATTTCAGAAATGCAGTTATGTTTAAGAAACTGCTTAGTATCACTATCATAAGAATCACATTACCTGGTCATGACTAACTGATAATATGTATTCACCAAACCTTGCCCATGAAATGTCTGTTACTGGAGCAAAGTGCCCAGAAGGAACCTTCTGTGGTTGCCAATTATCTACACTGACACCAACATTTTTCCACATATGGAAAGCTCCTCCATATCCATGCGCTAATATTGAGTTTCCATCTGAGCTCCAGTGACCCCCATAAAACCCTAGAGCAGAATGACTTAACTCACCAACAGTGACCACATTCATCCAGATACCAGTCTTCCTTTCAGGCTGCCAGATCATCATTGTCTTGTCCATAGAAGCAGATAAAATGCTTTGAGGTTGATGACATGTAGTCCCTTCAGCAGATGTGGCTATAGGGGGTTGCCATTCTACTGAGTATACCCAATCCTCATGTCCAATTAGAAGAGATTCTAATGACAATTGATAAGAAGAAGAACCAGCTATAATCACAGGACCTTCAATGTAAGATGCGAGGCTTATTTCCTCTTTTCTGTATGTACCCTCTTTATCGGCTACTGAACCTCGTAGAGCCATCTTCCATATGCGTATACCTTTGTCTTGAGATGAACTTACAAGAAAAATGCTGTTTCCTTCACCTTCTATGCATATAGGTAATGAGAAGTCCAAACTCCGGATCCAATCTGTATGCGCTTTCAATTCGCAAGCATGTATAAACTGGACAAACGAGCATACAAACAGCACTTTTACATTTTAGCAGCCCGCAAAAGAAAAAGTTAATGTGGAAAATATAAGTAGACACACAGATTGAACTTAGATACCTTTCCTGTCCTCTCCCCACAGTAAAGATGAATCTTGCTATCCACTCCCCCCATAGCAAGGACTAAATGCCCAGAATTTCCAGGTAATTCTGCCAATGACAGAGCCACCATAGGCTTTGAACCAACCATGAGGGTCTCTAGACATGACAACTTGCATTCACCTATAACAAACTGAGTTTAATCATAATCAAAAACAATTTGTTCATATGTTACACAGATGATCGAAAACATGTTGTTACTATAATTCTTTTACAGAGTCTAGAATCAAATATTTAAAATATATGTAAATTAGCACCAAATATCATCTATACTAGCATGAATTGTTGCATCAAAACACCATTAAGATGTAAAAGCTATCCAAAGACTGAAGCTTGGTTGCGTTCTGCATTTCAATCAAGATTCCCCCAAGTTCAAGGATAGCTTAACTAAAATTTAAGATATCTCAAATTTATTTCCTTTCATACAAACATATTTTTCACCCCAATCAGAGAAGAATAAATGCAACTTACAGGTTGTTCTAATCCCAAAAAAAAAAAAACATGAACCAGATGAAGAAAAAGTATGACCCATCTATGAAAGGAAAAATGATCAATTTTTATTTAACAATCAGAAAAAAAATCATTTTTATAAGAAAAAAGAAGACCAGGATGCCCAATTACACAAATTCTAAGAAATTTGTATATTAAGTTTAAAAATTAAATTACAAAAAAAGTTGGAAAAATGAAAAAAAAAAAAAAAAAAGAAGAAGATGGTTTCAGGGAAAATAAAAATGAGAAAAAATTTGCATGACTTCATACACCATTTAGGACAATGACAGAACAAGCAAGCTTCAGTGATGATGAAAGTGAAACAAAAACAATCAGTAACTTCACTTACCTCCAGGAGAAGAAGGGATGACCAGCTCCCAAATATAAACTGCACCATCAGAGGAAGTAGATACAAAGATTGCTTCAGTTTGAGAAACCATAATTCCAGTGATGCATGTAACACCCTTCTTGTGTGAATGTAGCAATTGTAACACTTGCCTCCACTGTAAATAAAGGCAACGAGAAAATGAAAGGAAAGAACGTTATAGATAAAGGTTTTGAGAGAATAAGAATCATCCCATTAGTTTCTAGTAAGTTTGACACCCAGAAATATCAAATCCCCTTATTAGCACCTAACATGAAAGATCATAGTCGTAACAAGTATGAGCCCAATATGTTAGACAATGTGCAGTGTATACAGCCAAGGAATGCTGTAAGGAAGAACTTGGCATCGTATTCCTAGACAAGAGGATGCAACAGAACATCCTTTTGATTAATCATAACAAATATGCATTGAAGACTAAAAATAAAGTAAAAAAAAAAAAAAGTACCTGTCTGTCAGCAAGAGATAATTCCCATAAAATGATGGCACCATCAGCATCTCCAGAGAGCAGATAATGCTGCTCTAAGTGTTTTGCTGAGGTAAAAAAAAAGTGGCAAAGTTCAATATGAAGTAATCAAAACAATCAAGCTAGCAACACCCACTAACAAACTAACAGGTTCCATGCTTGAAAACTAAAACAAAGAACTTTAGTAACTAAACATTAAAAAAAATAAAGAAAAAAGAAAAGGGTACCTCTAAAAGCAAACTTATTACTAGGAATCCAATGGGTACAGTTAACAGAAGCCTTGTGTCCTGGAAGTGTAGTAAAAATCTGAGCAGTCTGTTCCAAATTTTCAAAACAAAAAGTTAAAACCCAAAGATCACAGTACAAGTTCACAAGACAGACGGGAGATAGAGACCTTAGGGCAGAAAATGGAAACAGCGTTTTGGGCACCAAAAGAAACTAAATCAGAGGCACCCCATGAAACGTTGTTAACTACTCTGTTGCATCCTGCTCCAATAAAAACTCTTTTCACTTCAACTTCAGCTTCACTACTACTGTTTGTTTCAGACATGATGCTTTGATTTTAATCAAAAAAATATTGTGGAGAGACAGTGACCGTTTCGTTCTTGAATTGTAGCACAAATCAAGCTGAGCTGCGGCAGAGGCTACGGCAGTTCTGAGTTCAGGAAAAAGAAGAAGAAATGGTGCTTTATGGAGACTTATTGGGCTTTTTTTTTAATTATCAGAGAACGCAGGCCTAAGTCCAAAATTGAAATTAAGATCTTTATTTGACCCACGGGATTTCTAGAGTTCTTTTAAGTTTTTTTATAAAATAAAATAAATTTTTATAAATAATTATTGTTTGAACGTGAAAAGTTTAATCTCATCCAAAAGTAAAATATAAATAAATTTTTAAAATATAATATTATTACAGAATGCAAGTTAATTAAAATACAATTAATTTAATTAAAATAATAAAATTAAACATAAAAAATTATTAATTAACTTTAAAAATATAAGAACGAATTAATAGGTTTCGTCAAATTTTAGAGATTGTAATTTTTTAATATATATATATATATATATATATATAAATAAAAGTAGATTTAATTTATTAAAATTTACTTTTGAAAATATACTGTTTAATTATAATAATAGTAATATTAAATAAAATGATATAAAAATGTTGAATTTATATCACACTCCTCCAAATCAAAAATAAAAATAATAAAATTACTGGACAAACAAACGATAACTAGACATGACATACGTATACGAACATCAACTACTAAAAGGAGCTGAAACGTTAAATTTGCTCACAAATGGCAACTATGGCAACAGCAGCGACAACAACAGCAAGTTTCCAATCCGACATTCGTTCAGCTGTTTACATAGCCAATTCTATACTCTCCCGCGCCTCCCTCCTTTCTTCTTTGCGATCTCCTTTCTCTTCACCACGATTATCATCATCACTCTCCTCTCATAAAACAACCTCCTCGTCTTCTTCTTTTCAACTGCTCAGAGCTTTCTCCACCGATTCCGTAAAAATTCCGGAGAAACCGCCAATCTGTACCGCTGATGAACTTCACTATGTCTCCGTTCCTAATTCCGATTGGCGCCTCGCTCTCTGGCGCTACCATCCTTCTCCTCAAGTAACAAATTCTGGATTTCTCGCTCCCTTTTTTTCTATCTTTATTTATTTATTTGTTTTTTAAAGAAAAAATGGTTCACTGTAGGCGCCTGCAAGGAACCATCCGCTGTTGTTGCTATCTGGAGTTGGCACGAACGCCATTGGCTATGATCTCTCGCCTGAGGTAATTGCCATTTTCTTATATATCTTCTAATTACTTACAATTGCTTATTTTTGCTTAGGTTATAAATGTACTGCAAGACTTCTATTGAATTGAATTGAATTCGTGTTACTTTTGGCATGATTTCATTTGTTTCGCGATTCTCTTTGCTTTTAATCATTGGTTAAGTGGAAAAAATTAGATTCTTCCAGCAAAAAATTGAACTGCAATCAAATTTTTTTGTTTCTTATAGACTTCCAAAACACACTCATTTCCTGCGCAAAGTCTTGAAAATGACAGAATTCAATACGGTTGAATATTTCTCATACCTGGAATGTCTGTAGTTGCTAAAATTTGCTTCTTTCAACTAATTAAAGAATTAGCAATGCGTTTTGAATGAAACATAATCATATAGAAATTGTAAAAATTGAATTATTGCACACTATTTATTCCAAACAAGGCATTATTCTGATTGACAAACTTCTAATCTTATCTTACTTTAGATTACCTTTTCTTCTCCTCAGTTTTATTAACTTGTAATGGGCTCTCTTTATGAGTTTCAATGCATTTCCTGATTATTGATTAAGTACCTAATGCTTTAATGGTTATATTTGGTTTATTCTCCTATATATATAGCTTAGTGAGATCTCTTATTAATCCAAATGTTTAACTGAATTTTTTTTTTTTACGTGAAACTTACTAATGCTATGTGTTTGCAGTCATCTTTTGCACGATACATGTCTGGTCAGGGATTTGAAACATGGATCCTTGAAGTTAGAGGTGCAGGATTAAGTGTGCAAGAGACAAGTCCTAAAGAGATTCAGCAGTCCGCTTATGCTTTGTCTGAAGAGATGGAAGCTGTTGCTAAGACTCTGACTGATGAGGCTCTGTCTTCTACAAACCATCAGTTTAATAATGTTCCGAGTGCCTCGTTAGATTCTAATAAGGCTTCAGCTGTTAAGGAGGACCCAGCAGAGGTAGCAACTGTGTGGGATGAATCGAAAATGGTAACAAAGTTGACAGAAACTTTTATGCGTTTATCGGAAATGCTTTCTGGATTCCTAAGTGAGGGCCAATTGAAAATCATTTCTGATAAGTTATTTGATCAGATAGATAAACTTCTAGAAGATTCTCGGTTATCTGAACGATTTAATGAGATAAGGGGAAAGCTATTGAGCTTGTTGGAATCAAGACAGAGTTCAGTTATTGCTGGTCAAATTAGAGATTTGAGCCAAAGACTTGTAAATATTTTTGAGGAAGGTCAAAAATCTGTTTCACCTCAGTTCTTTGACTTGCAAGAGCGCCTCTCTGCAACCATAGAAGATTTCCAGAAACAGCTGGACTTGATTGTGAAGTATGACTGGGATTTTGATACTTACCTAGAAGAGGATGTTCCTGCTGCGGTGAGGCGACATTTGATCTTGCTAAGACGAATGAGTCATTAATTTGTTTGCTTCTGTGTCTTCACAGATATTTTTATAAATAAAATATCATAGATACTGCTCTTTTGTATAGCCAAATTTCTACCGTATCTTATGAGTCATTAAACCATTCTTTCCCTCAGTTGTTTATAGAAGAAAGAGAATTTTTTTTTGTGCATTCTATTCTTATGTGAATAATGTTCAAACTTATCAATGTAGATGGAATACATAAGAGCAGAATGCAAGCCTAAGGATGGTAAATTGCTTGCAATTGGACACTCCATGGGAGGTATCTTACTGTATGCAATGCTTTCACAATGTGGTAAGATACTCTTATTCTTGCAAACTCATTGGCTCATAATAGATACAGGCCCTGCATGAATTTTTACCCTTTTTTGCATAAGTTGGCATGCTTTTCTAATGCTATATTATACAGCACATAAAATTTTAGACTCAAGTTTTATTTGATCTTAATAATACTGTTTGGAATCTTCTTAAATTGTAGGATGATGCAAGTTCTTTGACTAAGAGATATTGTAGTTTGCAACTAGCAAATGTTAATATTACATGTTGAGCTTGACAGTGTTTGTTCACCTTAAACCCTAAAACTGTGACTAAGCATTCTCACGAGTCACATCTTTCTCATTGTAAAGCTGTATTGTTGGGGAAGGGAGTGAAATCCTTATACTAAAGGGAATCTGGGTTTATTTTAGGTTTAGGGTGTTTAGATATCTTTCCAATAATAAATTAAATACTTAAAACCTATATGTAGCTGCAGAAATTCAAATTGTAGAATAAAGAGCAAATTACATTAACCTCCCTGAGGTTAGGCCTAATTTACATTTCAAACCCTCATATTTCAAAATCGAATATTAACCTCCCTATAGTTTCAAAATTGAACACTTAAGGACTTTTGTTGACTTTTTTGCAAAAAATGACCATTAGACCCTTGTTTTAACGTATATCTTCTCTAACCCTATTGCATATAATCCCTAGCATTTACCTCAAAGTTTATGTTTGAATAACAATGAGAATTGATGAAATTACTTTTAAAATATACATTTATAATTTTTTTAAAATTTTTTAGTTTATAAAAATTATTTATTAATATTTCTTAAAAATTTAAAATAAAGTTAAAAATAATTTTTATAGATCTAAAATTTTTAAAAATTTAAAAATTTTACAATCAATCCATATACATTTAATAAAAAGAACTAAAAAATTTCTATACAAAAAAAATTATTTTAAAAATTAAAAAATTTTTAGACCTACAAAAATTAAAAAGAATTAAAATTAATAATTTTTAGATCTATAAATAAAATTTTAACTTTTTTAAATTTTAAAAAAAATATATAAAAATTAGAGAAAGGCAAATGTTGGGGATTTGATGTAATAAGGTTAGGGAAGACATAATTTTCTAAAAAAAAAGGTTAGAGAAGACAACGGTATAATGGTCATTTTTTTGCAAAAAAGTCAACAAAAGTCCTTAAGTGTTCAATTTTAAAACTGTAGGAAGGTTAATATTCGATTTTGAAACAGGAGGGTTTGAAATGTAAATTAGGGCTAAGCTCAGGGAGGTTAATGTAATTTGCTCTAGAATGAATTATTATGTTAGGGTAGCTCCACAGATCTTTGGGCATTAAAACAAGAGTCTTAAAGAGTGGCCTTTAGATGGGGAAAACATGGTCCCCAGGTTGCTAAAATGGCCACAAATAGTGTTATCTTTTATTTTTCTGGATTCAATATATTAACTAGAGTACATGCTGCATTCTTGCTTTTCCCTTTCACATATTATTACTCTTTTTTGGCTCTTCATTAAGCCACAAAATTGAAGCTGTGGTATTCCTCTCCATAATCCTCTAGTCCTGGTGAGATTCAATCTTGAAGTGTTGTAAATTCATTCTTGAAATTCTTGAAGATATTGTTTGTCACACTTCTTTTGGAAATCTGCAAAATATGCATCTTTTTCATGTTTTTTTTTTTCCAGAAGCTACATGTTTTTCTGCTCACCTTGCATTTGCAGATGGTTCTGCATTGCTTTTTGTCACCTAAATTTATTCGGCAGCAGCATTTTGGCTTATGCGTGGGCTAAATTTGTGGTTCACATATCATTTTTTTCCCTACAGTAGATGTGTGTGCATATGTGCATGTTCTTGCATGGCTTTGTTTCAAATGGGAATACTTCTTTTCCATTGCACAAATCTCATTTATTGAAAGTTCCCTAGAGGTTTTTATTGCAAAGTTGCAATCCCAAATTGAGACAATTGGATTGTCATACAGGAAAACACATGACTATTGTAAAATTTTGATCTGCTCAAGCAAAGGTTAGACATTTAAACATTTGTTTCATTGTTTCGAAGTGTTTATCTCTTTTCTGTTATTCATTAATTTTCTGGTTCTCTTTTATGGAAAGAAAAAAAAAAGAAAAAGAAAAGATGCGCAACTGCTGATACTCACCTCTTAATTTAACACTTTCATAGGTTGTGAAGGAAGAGACTCTGGATTGGTTGCTATTGTTACTCTGGCATCATCACTTGACTATACATCTTCAAATTCAAGACTCAAATTGCTTTTGCCTCTTGTAGGTGCTGAACTTATATAAGTGCATTAACTCTATGTTTACTTAGATGGCAGTGTTTGAGAAAGTAATACTGAGGCAATTGTCATGCAGGCAGATCCTGCTCAGGCTCTTAATGTACCTGTTGTTCCCTTGGGGGCATTATTATCAGCAGCATATCCTCTTTCATCTCGACCTCCTTATGTGTTGTCTTGGCTTAATGACCTGATATCAGCAGAAGACATGATGCATCCAGAGCTGTTAGAGAAGCTTGTCTTGAACAACTTTTGTAAGTCTAATTACACTTGCTGTTCTTGAATCTCTTCGTCTGTTTATTTTAAAGAAGATAGACACAGTTTATCTCTAGGTTGCTTTATGAAATCTATCTTGGCTTGCTCTTCTGCTATATATAAGGTGTCTTTTGGGGAGGAAGATCTGAAGTCCAAAATTTATTTGATTTTTTAGTTCAAGGTGTAATAAGATTTTGCGGAGGAAAAGGAAAAGGAAAAGGAAAAAAGATTTACTAAAACCGAATTTTGAATGACTTATTTCAAGTTATACGTTTGCATTTAAATTGACATATAATTTTAATCTACATTCATGAACTTGGTCTTCACTTGATGAGTCTACCGGATAAACTGAAAGGACTTGGCAACTTGGAAAATTGACCATGAATACTCTTTAATTTAGAAGAATTTCCAAAACTTCTGCATCCAACTCAAATCCTGTCATTTCAAATGACTTATCCAAATCCAACCTGAGGTGAATTGCAAAGCTTTGAAATGAAATACAGGCAAGGGCAAACACAAGACCAACTCCTTATTTAGTATGTACTTCTTGGCAGCTAGAAATTGTTTCTGCAGATATAGCACAGTAATGGAGTGGGAATGCAAAGATGGATCAGGAAGTGAAAGGGGATTATATTTTAATTCTGCAGGCACATAGATGTTACTCAACCTCTGCCTATACCATGTTTATATGTCCTATCCTTGCACAGTTGATCCCTCTCCCAGATAAAGCAGGAAGGTTGCCATATCAATGGCCAGTGTGAACTGTTGCCACTTTATTAGCTAACAAAATGAGAAAATTCGTTGATATGATCAACTGAGAGAATGTTTCTCGCATAATGAATTAAAGGGCATAGGTAGAGATTGGGGTATCTATAGGCAAAGAGTAAGGTTAAGAATGCTATATTACTGAGGAAAAACATCGTGGCCCGTGTTTTATAAAGCAGAGTCCTATGCAGAATGGAACTTTATTCAAGATATAAATACAAGATATTTCTATCAATGATGAGTATATGCACTCAGAAGGATTCTTATTGAAGGAGAATTTTATGGTGCAGTGCTTTCATGACTTTTTTTCCCCATTTTCTTGATTGTATTTTGATCACTGGAAACGTATTCTCGTCTCTTATTTTACTATTTCTGCAGTTGTTGGTCAGCTGATGTGTAGTCCAGAATAGGGTATTGGTAGAAAAGAATAACCTAATTGCTAGATTGATCAGGAAACAATTGCTGGAATAATTTTGGCAAGCAGAAAGTAAACATATGACTATTTTGATAAGCATGGCCGTGCAGCCCTCAATTGACGAATGGTCTAACTTTATGACTTCATGCGTTGATATATTACTCCATTTTTCTTTTGGTCAGCTGTCACTTTTCATGCTCTCTGTTTGCCTGCCTCTATTGGGTTTGGGTGGCATGCAGTGGCGGAATGTTTGTTATTTTTCTAAAATTGCTCTGGCGCATCTTAGACTAAGATTCTTAGTTGTTACTCTGTTTGTAAAATTATATTTTCCTCTGTTCCTCATCTTTGTCAAACTTTTCCTTTTAACAAATGATGTAAGTTTTGATTATCAGGTACAATACCCGCCAAACTTATCTTGCAGCTTACAACTGCTTTTCAAGATGGTGGATTGTGTGATCGGAGTGGTAAGTTTTTCCACAAGGTTCATCTACCCAAGTGCAATGTACCTGTTTTAGCTTTAGCTGGAGACCAAGATCTAATTTGCCCTCCTGAAGCTGTAGAAGGTACGGATAAACCGTGATGACTTGTTTGCCTGCCTCTATTATTGGATATCAATTCTCTATACTAAATGCTTATGGTGATTTTGAATGCACCAGAAACTGTTAGGCTCATTCCCAATCACTTGGTTACATATAAGGTGTTTGGAGAACCTGGAGGCCCACATTATGCACACTATGATTTGGTGGGAGGAAGACTAGTATGCACTTCCATTTTTGGCTGAATATCTATTCAAACAGCATAACATTCAATCTGATAGTATATTTCCTTTACTTTGTAGTAATTATTTCCTTTTTGTTTTCTTCGTCAGGCGGTGGAGCAAATTTATCCTTGCATAATTGAATTTCTTAGTCGTTATGACTGAAATGATTATCTAGTTAGTTCAACCGCATTGCTGCACTATTCATTGCAGCAGCAAGCATGATTTTTTTAGTACATATACGTTTCTGTGATGGTAACCACGTCCAACCGTTTGAATTATTGCTGAAGTGGACATTGCCACGTTGATGAATGGTTCATGGGAGGAATATCATCCCACAATGTTCGCATGAACTTTAATTCTAATTTTCAAACTGAGAGTCAAGGTGATTGTTCATGCTTCTACGTTCAATTGTATCTTGATGAATTTCTAATGCCTTTTTCGTCGATTATTGTTAAATGAGGTTGCAATATCAATATATATATATATACGTGCTAGACTTTCTTCTAAAGTTGTAAACCCACTGTTTCTGAATGTTGCAAAAGTCAGCAGTTGCCGGCAAGATGCATCGTGCTTATATCTTTTTACCTATAATCTATTCAGATCAAGATTGGTTTTATTATTATTATTATTATTATTTTCACATAGAGCAACTAAAATTTGTGGAAGATCTTGATGTCCAAGTTGAGGTTATTCCTAGGTGTGATATTAAACCATTCTGAGCTGTTTGGCCTTGCCTGTTTTTGACTCTACAGAGCTGAGCTGAACTCGTAATCGTGCACATTCACCGAACCTTTTCTTTGGATAGAGAGGTGCACCCAAGTACAGTAGTTGCGAAAATTCAACCTGATTGTACTCTGATGGCTGCCATCGTTAGGCAGCTTTTGGTTTGGAAGTTTACTATCACTGATTTTAGAAATTTTCGATTTTTTTTTTCTTGGCTCGCTTATTAACCGGGCCAAGCTGTTTAAGATTAGACTATGGCAACAGCTTTTGAAGCAAAGAACTCTTAATTCACCGCCGAGTTTGAATAATTTTTTACTTGATAGTTTGATTCATTTATAGCGCAAAAGGGTTCGGGATTCAGGTTGAGGTGGTGGTGGTGGTGCCAATGGTGGGAGATTTGTAGGGTCTAGGTAGAGGTATTAATTTCAGGCATTTACTTCTTCCTACGAGGGAGAACTGATGAGCAGGATCCCATCCATTTCAATTAATCCAGTGACCCTCATCCAATTTTCAAGAGAATCCTATGTTGAAAAGCAGATTTCATCCGCAGAGCAATTCATCTTCAGGCAGGGAAGAATGGGGTCAAGGGTTGCGAGCAGATCATTGTCCCCCCCTTAAAGAGTAATACCACTGTCTACTCTGTGACACTTCCCCACCAAGAAGCTTAGAAATAAAAATTAAAACCAAAACTGTATGCTTTAGAATTAATTTTGCTCTTCAACTCGTGATTTCATTAAGCCCTCGGGTGAATCTGGTTAATCCACCTCACCGTTTTTGTTACATATTGTGGGTGTTTAAATTCTAAACATTGTTCTTATACCATGAGACAGACACTCAATCATTAATGTACTGGCTAGTGATGCTGTTGGAATTCTTAAAGTCATTATAATATGGTGAAATTTTGTCATCCATTATCCACTAGAAAATTATGTTAAACTTGAGTAAAAACATGTTTTTGTCAATTGTTAGTGTTAGTTTAATCCTGATCAAGCTTTTGGATTCTCAACCTGAAAAGCAGAAACATTTTGTAGCAATGTTGGGTTGCATAATCTGAACCGCCTTTTGTCATAATCACTTTGGCCATCCCTTGTTTTTCTGTTTTTTAGTAACTTGATTGTATACTTCCATGTTGCTTGTACCAGAAGTAACAGAAGAAGATAAGCACCACTTAATGATAGGTAATGGGAGAAAAGGTTGCTTGTCTTCCATTTTTTTGCTCTATTTGGACCCACCTGTACTTTCAGTTCTGTTTTTCAAATTCAGTTATAGCTATAGATAATATTTATATGAATAGCTTCCTCTACCTGATGCAAATCAATACACCTTAACATCCAACACTTAATATTACTATCATAATGGACTCAAATACTGCATCAAACTTCTTTCTCAATCATTCAGCTCCTCACTCAGTTTACTATCAGGCAAAGGAAGATGATGGCATTATCGATCTCGGTCTTAGCCTCAGAACTTTGCAACCTGAAGCTTATCATCCATCAGGACATTGTATGCTCATGGCCCGTTTCTTATTTCATTTTGTTGTTTCTGTTTCATAATAATAGTCATAAGCTTAAGATTCTTACATGACAATCCTGATCAATTTCCATGCTTGTGCTTCGCTTATTTTGAAGAAACCTTGCTAATATGCAAAGTTTTCTAGACTGCTAAGGAAGGGCAAAAATAAGGATCAGATATGTACTAGCCAATCCATTATTCTCCTGCAAAATTCTTACCATTATAATTGTAGTTTTGACATTACAGGATTAATAAATAACATTTCTCCGTTGAAGCTTAAGAAGCAGGTTACGTTATGTTATCTACTCATTTTGATGAACTTGTCAGGGTGGTCTTAACTATAGCTTCTTGTATGTGTATCAGTCATAAGCCAAGAAGGTTCTGATGAATTAATGTCCTGGCCTCAGGGAAATAATCAATCCCTGAAACAGTCAAACTCAGGATATCAAGGAAATGCGCAACAAGAATGTGAGGACGACACAGAAGGTGTTCAAAGCAAAGAAAGTTGGGTTTATGTGAAGGTAAACATGGATGGAGTGGTTGTTGGTAGGAAAATTTGCATTCTTGATCATGGCGGGTACTCAAGCCTTGCTGTTCAACTTGAAGACATGTTTGGTAGGTACTAAAATACATGGAAACATGAAACCTTTTGCCTAGTCTGTTAAAAATGCCAATGATTTATAGATTTCTTTGTTTCAGGAAGACAAACTGAAACTGGGTTAAGGTTGTTTCAGCCAGGGTCTGAATTCTGCTTGTTTTATAAGGACAGGGAGGAGAATTGGAGAACTGTTGGTGATGTTCCTTGGAAGTGAGTTCTTTACTGCTATTATCTAACCATATATCTTTTTGCACTGGATCACAATTAGTAGCTTATTTTTATCACATTATTTGAATCTTGACAGGGAGTTTATAGAATGCGTCAAGCGGCTCAGGATTGCACAAAGAAAGTGAAATTCT
The DNA here is from genome assembly GCA_949671775.1 of Mallotus repandus. Classification (NCBI taxonomy): domain Eukaryota; kingdom Viridiplantae; phylum Streptophyta; class Magnoliopsida; order Malpighiales; family Euphorbiaceae; genus Mallotus; species Mallotus repandus. The sequence goes on along the minus strand of CATIWM010530815.1, from coordinate 5,856 downwards.
GCTGCCATATTCATCTGTCTCATGGTCTGCTATGAGGTGAAACTATGTTATGTAATTTCAGCTTAAAAAGAAGTAGAAATTAACTAATGCAAGTTATTATGTTTGAGATAATCTAGTGTAGCACTGCAGTGTTCTCATTAGTACTTTCTTTATTGCAAAAAAATTACGGGAAGAAGCAACTCCTGCAATGTGCCAGTGACTTGGAAAATGTTTAAGTAATGTTCAGAGACTAAAAGGAATAACAATGGCATGTGACAATTTCTTCATGACACTGAAAATCTTCTTGTCTTTGAGGGGTATATTAACACTATCAATCTTGGGTCGAAACTATATATTTTTTTTATAATGCGTTCTGATATTCAATAACCATAATAGCTCTGATTAATTCGAATCGAATCGGATAAACTCTAATAAGGAATAAAGATCTTTTAATATTTGTTTATTCATATATAAAATTCGAATTCGAGACATTATTTAAATAACTTTATAACTTAAATCAACATACATTGATATATATATATATATATATATTTTAAACTGAAGATAACTTTCATAAATTAAAAATCAGATACAATTGATTCAAGAGGAACATAGGAGGCTGTCCCTCTCACAGTCTATCGTTTGACTCAGAAATAGAAGCTCTAGCTTAAACAATGAGCTACCTGAGTCGTAGACCAATTAACAAACACAAGTCCACACATAAAGGCTTTTTTAGTAATTGCCTACAGTCCTCTACTATCGTCCCGGAGGCTGAAATGCATTGATACAATTTAATTATGTATTTCAACTAATTTTTAAATAGAACTACTTAAAAAAATTAGAATTCAAATTTGATGGATAATAAATAAATTTCATTTCATATATACTCCTAAGGGTGATCATAGTTCAGTGAACTGTCAATTTCATTAATTTTGGAACCGGTAGTTCACATTGGAAGGTGAAATCATATTGAAATTGGACCCACCCCAGGTCAAGCCTATTCTATATTTATTTTGGGTTCAGTTTTGGTTCGGTTCAACTAGTTTAATAAGTTGATTTTTTTTTTTATTTAGCACCAAAATTGTCGGTTCAGAACTAAAACTGGGCGATTCCAATTTTATAAAAAAATGAACTAACCTCAAACGGGTTATTTCTAGTTCCGGACTGATACAAGGCCGGTTTTAAATTTGATCTAATTTCGATCTCAATTTTAATTGGACTAGTTTCAAATCCAAACCAACATGTGACCAACCCTATATGTTTCAATCCTTTGGTCATTATGGATATAGTGGCATGGCGAAGTAAAGGCGGGGCAAATATTTTTTTTTATAAAAAATTCAAGAAATGTAAAATCCTTCCAAAGCCCAAATCTCCATTTTTCCAACTAGTTGTCCGCCTTTCTTTAAGAGGTTATTGGATAACAAGTGCATAACATCCCCTCCACCCCTTATCTTTTTTTAGAAAACAATTAAAGAGTAAGCATCATAATACAAATTGGATCAATATTAGGACAAAAAAAAATCTCATTCTTAATGCTAAATTTGGAAGAGAAGAAAAAAATGGTGGATCTTGGGAGACACCATATATATATATATAGAGGAGGAGAGACACCAAGCATATAATAGTAAATCACCAAGAAATTAAGATGAGTCAAAGAGGAAGACTTGAATTAGCCAGCAGGTATAGATATAGCAAAGGGGGAGTGAATTGACTAAAGACATTCCAACAAGAATCTGTGTTAAAGTCAAGTAAAATAAAATAAATCTATCAATGACACATCAAAATCCAAAAAACACAGCTAACAGCTTTATCTTTGATTGGATACTTTTGATGAGTGGAGTCCACTTCTACACTTCCCTACATTTGCGCCACATGGTTTGGCAACAGGAAAATAATTTCCTATTGCCAATTTATATGTTTAAGCACGAGACTGTTGGGAAACACATTCTAATAGTATTTTTAGTGTCTGTATTGTGTAATCCTAAGCTTGGAGATTAGGGTTATATACCACAATCTAAAAGACACCTTTCTGTAAAATAAAGATGGTATCTGTGAAGGACTTGGTTTGTCCAATTATAAAACAAAGAGATAAGTACCCAAAAAAAAAAAACAAAAAAAAGCCTTGTTATTTTAATATTTTATAACAAATTAAGGTGTATAGTTTTGGCCATTAATAATTTTAAGCGTTTCACATTAACACGGTTAAAATTACTGATGTAACATTAATGAAGTGTTGCTGTGGTGTTTATGTAGCGTTAATATGACACCTCTTTCGTTGGTCGCATTATATTAACTAACAATGTGGAGTCAGTATACCTAAAATTACTAACAGTATTGGTCAAAAAAAATTTACTAACAGTAGAAACAACCTACCTTTTTTTTTTACTTTTATTCAAAATAAAAAATATAATGTAATCAAAATCATTTACTTTTTTTTAAGAGACTCTTTTAGCTTAACCAGAAGTATCGAGTTCGAACTCTAAATGTACAGCTATTTTAAAATTTTTAAGATAGACATTTGACTATATATATATATATATATCATTTGCTTGTCCCCCATATACTGTTGGGAGAGTAAAGTTCGAATTCCCACCTTTTTTGTAGAAGCATCTTACTTTGGTAAGATAATTTGGATGATTACGGATCAAACCCTTGCCCTCTTCTTTTCCATGCTAACAAAACTAACATATTGCCCTCCTTTCCCATACCAAACAGGTTTTTTCTCATACTAAACAAAACTACTTTTCCATGCTAATAAAACTAATATATTGCCCTCTTCTTTCCCATACCAAACAGCTTTTTTCCCATACTAACAAAACTAACAGGTTAACCATTTCTACTGGCCAAAGAAAAATTAATCATCTGCTTGTAAGGGATGTAAATAAGATAGAATAAAAAATGACATATCGATAACAATGAATATTATATATACATATAGCTAATGGTAAGGTGTATTCCACTCTGAAGAAAAATACAGAGGAACAAATGCTAAATAACCATGTAGGCTAGGGGGCTAGATTCCTCAGGACCAGAGGTGGAGAGCTGACCAATATATATACTGGAAGTTAGACTGCAGCCTGCAGACAATTTGGCTAGAATAATATTTTCATGTCACTGGGATATCTCTATGCTTGATCTGATAATAATAGTTGTTTCTTATAAATAAAACGTAAAGATTCAATAAACAAATAATTCAACTTCTCATTAACAGTACAAAGAAAAAGACAAAGGTCTGCAGTGAGAGCAAGAAGCAAAAGAAAACATCCTTTCCTTTCACATGTACAAATAACAATAAGAAGCCATCCCATAACAAAAGCAGTTGTAACCTCTCATACAATGCTCCCAGAGCAGACCCACCACACCACCACCTAACTAGCCCTCATGCAATGACAAAGAAGAAAAATCCTACTAACAGCAAATACATGAATTGCACAGTTCTTTCACTTTTACACTGCTTCAAGAATTGATTATGCCCTTTTCAATGAAATTGATGAAGTCCCTCCAAGAATCTTTCATCCATTAATATTTTCTCAATCAGAGGATGTGGCCAATCTGTTCAAAACATCAGATACGTGCCTCATTGTAGGTCTCCTTTCAGGGCTACTGTGAACACAAGCCATTGCTATCTTTAGAACTGCAATGATTTCTTCTTCCTTGTCCACATCTGGTGCTAAATATGGATCTAAAACATCTGCAAGTGGCTTTTGCTCTTCAATGCATAGCTGAATCCACTGAACAAGATCCATTTCTGACGTACCAACCTGAATCACTGGAGATCTTCCTGTGATCATTTCTAGCAAGATCACCCCATAAGAGTAAACATCCCATTTCTGTGATGGTTTCACCACCTTAAGAGCTTCAGGAGCCTGATAATAGGACCCCATATTTGTTGATGAAACTGTAGCAACTTCTGAGCTGAGTGCACCCTTTTGTTGTTTCTCTTGTGGTTTATCTGTTGTAACTCGGTTAGATTGAACGGTTGGGGACCCCCCAGCAATATTTGCTAGACGCCCAAGTCCAAAGTCAGAAATGAGTGGCTCCATGTTATGCCCAAGAAGTACATTACTTGGTTTCAAATCTCCATGAACATACTTTTTAGGACTGAATTCATGCAGATAAACCAAGCCTTTTGCAATCCCCTTAATGATTTTCAACCGCATGGTCCAGGACAATGGTGTAAATGAAACCATTCCAGGCTTCCCTAAAGACGTTTAAAAAGAAAAGAAACAGTTTAAAAAAAAAAATCAGTGACCAAAACTCTAGTGAAGAGACCAAAATTACCATCAACAAATCAATGAAGGAAAATAAGAATTGCTTTCCAAAGAGATTTATTAAACTTACCATGAAGAGCAGTTGAAAGGCTTCCACTTGGTATGTAATCATAAATTAGCAACTTCTCATCAACAGACCAGTAATAGGCTCTTAGAGTTACAATATTAGGATGCCTTAGCTTGCCAATTGCTTCTACTTCCGTCTGGAATTCCTTAAACCTTTGAGAACCCCCTTCACCCAATCTTCTCACAGCTAAAGTGAGGCCATCTTCAAGCACCACTTTGTACACAATGCCAATTCCACTCTTCCCCAAAACAAATGCTGAAGCCTTAAGCAGCTCATCCAAATCAAATGCCACTTGCGTATCCAGTGGTACAAGATCATATTGCTCCACATTCTCAGACATCTCAGACTCATCCTTCCTAAAGCACAAACACTCCTTCCTTCCCTTCCCTCTTTTGTCAAAAACATAGCCACTTTCATCTTTATCCTTACCACAAGCACAAACCCTTGAATAACAATATGAAAACAACAAACCAACAAGGCAGATTCCAATCACATCACTCACAATTATTGCAATAACAGCACTCTTGCTTAGTCTTCTCCCTTTTGCATTTTTGTCTCCATGGTTATCTAAATCTTGAGGAGGGTAGTTGCTTGGCAAAAATGGAATTGATGAAGGTGCAGTTGCACCAGAAGTTTCTGAAGAACAAGGGTTCTTCAGTGGAGGACCGCAGAGCCCAGGATTCCCAATGAATGCAGTTGGTCCCCTATTCATTAGTGCACCGTTTTGTGGTATTGGACCGCTTAAATTGTTGTAAGTTAGATCAATGTAAACCTTCTCAGGAAGGTTTCCAAGACTAGCTGGGATCAAACCCGTGAAGCGATTATGTGACAAATCTACAGTTCCTTGCAAACTAGATAGATTTCCCATATCACTAGGAATTGAACCATTGAATTTATTATATGAAAGGTCAAGTTTTTCAAGAGAAACAAGACTAGTGCCAAATCCATGTGGCAAAGCACCAGTGAAATTATTTTGGCTAAGATCAAGAGCTCTAAGTCTCTTGCATTGAACAATTGATGTGGGTATTGAACCATTAAAGAAATTTTGTGATAAATCCAAAGTCTGAAGGTAATTAAGCTTGCCAATCTCATTTGGCAAAGACCCAGATAAAGAATTCCCATAGAGAACCAAACTTTGAAGCCCTCGAGCTTGAAGGAGCTGATAAGGTAGGCTACCAAAGAACCTATTATTCCTCAAATTTACATGTCTAAGGTCAGAGAGAGACCCAAGAGAAGAAGGTAGAAACCCAAAAAGTTTCTTCTTTGGAATGCTAACAGAGACAACTTTAAGCTCTTTGCATGTAACCCCATTCCATGAACAAGGGGTTTCATCAGAAGAGTTCCAGTTACTCAAAGACCCTTCTGGGTCTTCATTAATAGACTGTTTAAATGACAAAAGTGCAAAACCTTCACTATTCAAAGAACTCACTCCATTATTAGAGTTAAAAAGAAGCAAAACAAGCAAAATCAAGAAAACCATTTCAAGAAAGAAGAAACCCAGAATGCAAAAAAAAAAAAAAAAAAAAGTGGCCGTTACAG
>CATIWM010530814.1:0-15141 GCA_949671775.1 Mallotus repandus | reverse complement strand
AGGATTTAAATTCTTTGTAATAAAAAATTTCATAGAAATTATACTCCACTTTTCAAGATCAACAAAGTTTTTAATTTAATTTACTTCTCAAATTTCTTGTTTGATTTTCTTACTTGAATTTTGTGTTTACACAATTATCAACAAGAGAAGTGTAAAAATTTCTACCCTATTTAAAAAGTGCCTTTAAAAAAAAAAAGATCCCTGTACTATACTTTACCTTGCGGCCAAAAGTTCGGTATATTATACAAGTATGTTGGTTCCATCCACAAGTGCCAAGAAAAACCATTTTCGCAGGCCTCATCTCTGTGAGCAGACTATCCATGGCCCATGATTGAGGACCAAAAATTGAAGACATGCCTTATGGGCAGCAAGTGAAACATAAGTAATCAAGCAATCCAGAATATAACATATCTACAAGAAATCAGCAGCCAATATCGCTGCAATTTGGAGTTATGTGCTCATCTCTAATAACTGTACGAAACTGGTTTGATGATTAATTAATCAAGCTTAGAATGTGGTTGAAATAATTCAATGAGAAGTGCCGACCTTTAAAGAAAATGACTTGCATAAAATTTAATTTCCTAGTAAAGCCTAGATATACAAAATCATACTATCAAATTTAGGCATTTACAACTACAGTATCAAAATTTTGTCCTAATATATATATATATATATATATAGGAAAAAGGTCCAATTTGCACCTTGGGTTTGTGCCCTAAGAGGAATTTTGACCCTCTGTGTTTTTTTTGTCTCAATGTGGAACTCCACATTTTAAAATTGGAGCATATTGAAATTTTACTGATTACAATCAAATCCTCTAACTTTTTTTAATACAATTAAGTCCTATAAACTAATAAAAAACTAATTTTAACGGATACTGATAAATTAAATTGATATTTTTTTTAGAAATATATATATATAACCTAATTATTAAATTTTAAAAGTTTTTGAACCTATAAAATAATTTTTTTTACATTTTTCTTAAATTTTTAAAAAAATTATCTTAAATTTTTAAAATTTTAAAATCAAGTGATATAAATTTCAAAAAAAAATGACCAAATTTATCCGTTAACATACATAGTGAAATTATGATTGACCAACAATTTAATTTTAATAGTTGAATAAAAAAATTTATTTATCAATTATTGTGTAGGTTTAAAAACTATTGTGTAAGTCTAAAAATTTAAACTAATGAATAAAATTTAAAAATTTTTATTCAACCATTAAAATTAAATTTTAGATCAATTATCAATTTGATATTTACATTAACGAATAAATTTGGTTATTTTTTGAAATTTATATCACTTAATTTTAAATTTTTTAAAAATTTAAGAAAAATGTAAAAATATTGTTTTATAGGTTGAAAAACTTTTAAAATTTAATAATTAGGTTCTATTTATATTTCTAAAAAAATTATCAATTTAATTTGTCAGTATCCGATAAAATTAGTTTTTTATTAGTTTACAGGACTTAATTGTACTAAAATAAAGTTATAGAATTTGATTGTAATCAGTAAAGTTCCATTATGCTCCAATTTTCAAATGTGGAGTTCCACATTGAGACAAAAAAATACAGAGGGTCCAAATTACTCTTAGGGCACAAACCCAGGGTGCAAATTGGACCTTTTCCCTACATATATACATATATATATATATATATATATATTAGAACAATCCAATTACATGGAAATTGGTTCTCCAACATACATCCATAGGTTTAGAGATATTGAATTTAGTTATTAGGTTAAACAAAATTTTTGTCTGTTTTGATATATTACACCCAATAATTAGATTTGCTTTATATAGTATATATATTATATTTTTATTGGTTAAATATAAAACACTTATAGTATATGTCATATGGATAATGTTTTATGTAAGGGACCATAACATGAACAGTTTCATCATAGTTCGTGACATGAACAGTTCCATCATGTCGTGCAAAAGTTACTTTTTATTTTTATTGGACATTAAAAACCATTAGGGGTGAAAGTGTGAAAATTTTGTCATTTTACGGAGGACTTATGTAGTGATCCAGCCTTTCCAACTCAGTTTGCTGTGTTGGAAGTCTCATCCAATGAAAATGCTACACTTGGCTAATAACTTTAAAAAATAAAAATAAAATGTATTGAATGATCCGTTTACAACATTTTTTTTATTCTTTGAACGATCAGTTCATATTATTTTACCCTAATAAAAAAACTTTGTTGTGTCACTCATCCCCCAAAAAACAGATGGCTGCTGTAGAAAATAAATGAGAATTAAAGGTCAAATTGCCCCCTGAACTTGAAGCTAATGGGCAAATCAGTCAAATTTTTAATTGTTCAACAATTAAGAACAAAACTTTAATTTTTTCGTCCAAATTAATACAAAAGCATACGGATGGGAGCGCATGATCAACACAGCATATTATTAAATAATAAAATAATATATATATATATATATATACACGCGCACACACACACACAAATAAGAATAGGGAAGAGTAAAACCCTAAATCCAAATCAAAATTTCAAGAATCCAAATTAATACAAAAACACAACGTCTATACTCACTTCTATCGCCCATCTTTGCAGCCCGCCAGCCATCAACGCTCATCTCTTATCTCTTCTCATCGTTTCATTTCACTACTTCTCTTTCAAAAATTCTCTATGTTTCTTCTTTCATTTTCTCTTCTGATTTATTGGTTTAATTTATTCCAAAAGATCATATCAAATTACAGATATTAGTGTTGCTGGTGTGTAGCTGTTTGTTTCTTGTTGTACTCAATAGCCATTAATAGAGATTCTAGTGATAAACAGAACCAGCGATTTTGAAGCCGACATAACCTCTCTACAAAACCCATCTTTTCTTTCAATAACCATTAATGGGGAGCTTTAATTCTCGCCCTAGTAGCTTCTTTCTCCACTATAATCAATAGAATCAAGATTTTCATTATTCAAATTCAAAACCATTATTAGTTCATTCTCCTTCTCCTTTTACCGCCCAAGATTCTTGTAGCTTCAATGATGAAACAGAAGACATGTCTTGCTCTTCTTATTCTTCCAACGATGATGAACAGGTCGAAGAGGATGATGATGTTGAAGAAGAAGAAGAAAATGAGCGAAATTCTTAGAGACCTATCGATGAAGATTACAGTGTTAGAGGTTCAGCGCATTACATCAATGACCAGTGGATCGGGTTGATTCAGCTCCGTCAGCTCCAGATGTTGGGTGGGTGTCTGAACTAGTGAAATGAAGCTGAATTTTTTTTGCTCTTTATGTGGGATTTTTAATTTGATTTTGGTGGCCTTTTTTGGGTTTAATTCTTCCCTTTTAACTCTTGTGAATATCAAGTGTTGAATTTGGCAATTTCTCTAATACTCTGTAAATAGCAATAGATGGGGAGAGAGACATCAAACATCTCTATTTTGTTGGCATTAAAAGAAACAATGGAATTATTTTTATTTTATCATCTTCTTCATGATTTTCTTGAATGAATTTTTTATTTTCTTGATTTTGTTCATGTGGAACTGTTGTGCTAGACGTTGTTGTTGTTGCCATGCTTAGTATTTACATTGATCAATAGAAAAGTTCAACTGCAAATAAAACGACCCAAGAAAAGAAAAAGAAAAGAAAAGTCTATTTAGTTTAGTTTTACTGTGTCATCTACTTATCTTTAGATTTAATTTTTTCTTTTTTTCTTAGTAGATGAATGTTTTGAAATAATAATCCTTTTTGCTAATTATGTTGATAGATAATGAAGATGGTGTTTTTAGGAAAATGACGATGGTAATTTTGGCGTGAGAAATAGAAGGAAACAAAGAAAAAGAAAAAGAATAAATAGAAATTGGGCATAAACAAAGAAAGAAGCAAAATATGAAAAAAGAAAAAAGAATTCTGCAGTTTTACAAGAAGAAGAAGAAGAAAAGTTGAATAATTATTTTAAAAATTAATAAAAATAAAAAATCACTTTAAAGAGAAAAAGAAAAAATAAATTGTTTAGAATTTTAGACAACTGGGAAGACGATCTTTAAGAGTGTTTGGAATATTCTTCTTCTTACAAAAAAAGAGTGTTTGGAATATTCAACTCCACCATCACATATGAATGTATATTTATTATTGTTAAATTTTGTTGATAGATAATGAAGATGGTCTTTTTTTAGGAAAATGATGATGGTAATTTTGGCGTGAGAAATAGAAGGAAACAAAGAAAAAGAAAAAGAATAAATAAAAATTAGGCATAAACAAAGAAAGAAGTAAAATATGAAAAAAGAAAAAAGAATTCTCCAGTTTTACAAGAAGAAGAAGAAGAAAAATTGAATAATTATTTAAAAATTAATAAAAAAAAATCACTTTAAAGAGAAAAAGAAAAAAGAAATTATTTAGAATTCTAGACAACTGGGAAGAAGATCTTTAAGAGTATTCCCTGTCAAAAAAAAAAGAGTGTTTGGAATATTCAACCCCACCGTCACACATGAATGTATATTTATTATTGTTAAATTGTTCAACTCACGCTCCTTAGGAGTGTTTGTATATCACACACTCAAATTTGGATTTAATTGAGCTGAAAAATAAAAGTTTTGTCCTTAATTGTTGAACAATTAAAAATTTGACTTATTTGTCCATTGGTTTCAAGTTCAAGTGGTAATTTGACCTTTAGTTTCAAATAAATGAAACATACTGTTGAGTGATCAGTTCATAGCATTTTTTTTATTCTTTTCCTCTTTAAGGTGAGTTATATATCTTTACTTAAGAACTCTTTTTTTTTTCATTTACTCTTTTTTTGTCTTACAACTTGAAATTAAAGAAATATTATTTTTGATGGTACAGTTTTTAACTTCAAATTCTACAACAATTGAGCTCAAAATTATCACTGAGTTGGAATTGCATTCAATTTATGAAGGTCTTGCAAAATTTTGAAAAAGGTAAATACTACATATATATAATCTATTCCTTGCATTTAATCATTATCTTGATAGTTTATATTAATTATTTTGAATTTTTACATGCAGTCTGAAGATGATGAAAATGCAAAAATGACATTGGATGATAATTTATTTGTTAGAAGAATTGACAATGACCATGATGAGTTGATGGGTATGGTGATGAACAGTGAGGAAGAGGCATATAAATTGTATAATGAATATGCAATGACGATAGGTTTTAGTGTTAGAAAAGCAAAAGGCAGATACCGTATAGGTACAAAAGAAATTTGTCAAAAAGAATACTTGTGTTCAAGACAAGGTCATTATAAAGGTGATTTAAATGAAACAAAGTACCGTAATAGATTTGAAACAAGAATTGGATGTGAAGCTATGATTCGTTTCACAGTGAAAAATAGTCTATGGACGATTACTAAATTCATTTCAAGTCATAATCATGAACTTGCATTACCAGAAGAAATTCATTTATTGAGATCCAATAGGGCTTTAACCATCCCTAAAGCTAATTTCATTTCATTGAGACAATAGTTAATGCAGGCATAAGCACAAAAAATGCTTATGCCTACATGTTAAAAGAAGTTGGTGGAAGTGAGTATGTTGGATTTACAAAAAGAGAATGTTGTAACTATGTCAATAATTTAAAGATGGTAATGATTGAAGATGGTGATTCACAAAGTTTTCTCAATAAGTTTAGGAAAAGGGATGCAGAGGATGTTATGTTCTTCTATACAATTCAAGTGGATCAAGAAAATAAAATGACTATTTTTTTTTTGGCGAGATGCAAGGTCACGGATTGACTATGATATATTTGGTGATGTTGTTATTTTTGACACTACATATCGCATAAATAAATACAATTTAATTTGTGCTCCCTTTATGGGTGTTAATCATCATTGGCAAAATATTATGTTTGGATGTACTTTTTTATTAGATGAAATAACATCATCTTTCATATGGTTATTTAGATCTTTCCTAGAGTCAATGGGGGTCCAAGCACCAAAAACTATTTTCACTAATCAAGATCAAGCAATTGCTAATGCAATTAAAGAGGTTTTTCCTAATAATTGTCATCGACTATGTTTATGGCATATTTCCAAGAATGCACCTTCCCACTTGGGTAATTTGAATTCGAATTCTGAATTTCGTCATCTTTTTTACAAGTGCTTAAAGAAATGTGATTCGGAATTTGAATTTAAACAAACATGGAATAAATTAATGGATGATTTTGGTGTTGGGGAGCACAAATGGTTGAAGTCCTTATGCAATATTTGTGCTAAGTGGTGTACAGCTTTAAGCAAATATATTTTTTCTGTAGGAATTCAATCCTCTCAGCGTAGTGAAAGTACAAATAATGTGTTAAATGGTATAGCAAACAAAATTACCTCTCTTACCAAATTTTTATTTACATTTGAAGACTTGGTGGCAGGTTGGCACTCTACTAAATTAAAACTAGATTTTCAATGCAAACAGGGTTTGCCTTCTTATGCAATAAAAAATAGTGGTATTATGAATCATGCAGCAAAGATCTATACACAAGATTTTTAAATTATTTAAGAATGAGTTTCTTAATGGTGTTGCCACTACTTGGACTGAATTTATTTGTGAAAATCATTTGTGCATTATTAGGTTGTAGAGGAAGGGGACAAATCTAGGGATAAGGTATATTTTTGGCCCTGAAGTATACACCAAGGCGCACTTAACCACCTTGAATAATTTTTGGCTCACTTAAACTGAAAAATCAAGTTTGTTGAAGTTTAAGCCCCTCTATTGACAGAGCTGTTAAATAAACAGTTAGTGGACCCTTATAATTGCCACATCACTGGTCCCCTCCTCCTCCTCCTCCTTCTCTTCTTCTTCTTCTTCAGTGGATGCCAACCAAAACCTAAAATTTCTCTGAATCCCCATGGCGGCTGCCACCACCACCACCGCCACCAATCTTTCCTCTTTCTCAAAGCCTGCTCTCTCTCCCTTGAATTCTAAATCCCAGATTCCCCCGAAAGCCCTTCTTTCCCTTTAATTCTTTTATTTTGTTTTCCCTTATTCATCTTACATTCTCTGATGATTCTCTCCAACCTCTCCAAAAAAAATAATAGTAATAACTGCCATTAAAGCCAAAAAAACAGACAAGTTCAAGAAAGATGGATGTTTCTAATAAAATTAAGTCTTCATCTGCATCAATTCCAAACAAGCCCCTTCAATCCTAAAAGATGAGTCTCTTTCTTTTAGTTTTAGGGAAAATAATTGTGTCTTGTTCCTCTTTTTCTCATACATTCAACCCCCACATTGTTTTCTCATCTCTGAGGTTATCTCCGCAAATAAAAATTACCCAGATGATAGTTTTCTTGATTATGACAATAATGATGACGATGAGTGTGAATTTGCAGAGGAAAAGAAAAAGAAAGTCCCCAGTTGCAGTTCCTGTATTTTTATGTTAGGTGTGCAATTTCTCTTGCTCTAATGATTGTGCCTAACAAGGCATTCCTGAGCAAGCTCGTCTGAAACTTTGGAGGCTGTTCTGAAGGAAGTTGTCGATTTGGTATGAAACTAATAACAAAAAAAAATAAAGCTATCAAAGTCATGTTCTGTTCTTGCTATTTGATATACAAAGGTTACCTTTTTTTTCTTGGGTTGGTGCTTTGTGTTGTGGTTGATATGTGGGTTTGGTATGAATTTGGAATGTTTGATTGAGTGCAAGAGAATGTGCCGATTGAAGAGGTTTTCCAAACACTTAGGTGCAATTCAAATGGTCTTGCAACAGAAGCTACTGAGCAAATGCTTACTATTTTTGGACATAACAAGCTTAAAGAAAAGAGGTTCAACACTGTTTCATTTATTTGTTTAGATGACATGCTTTCAGTTGCCACCTTTCTTAGGCCATCTCCAACCCAAACAACAAATTTGCTGCACACTTTACATCAAATTTGCTGTTTGTACAGTGTTTCATCTCCAACCCATAACATCAATTTACACACCAAAAGGAATATTCTCAATATATTCTTTTATATCTCTTATTATTTATTATTTTCTTACTCTTTATTATTTTTACAAATTGCACCCATACTTTATATTTTTTACATATTCATCCAAATTATTTGATTTTAATAGTCATTTATAAATATCATATAATTAAATATTATATTTATTTTAATGATAGTGAATTAATATAAATAATTATGTAAATAACAAAAATATAAATAATAAAACATTAAACTAATTTTATATTTTGTTAATTAAAAAGTGAACAAAATAAATATTATGTAAAAGGAAATAAAATACTTAGAATGAAATTGAGCTAAAATACTACAATTGTACAAGTATAGGACTAAAGTGTAAAAAAAAAGTGAATAGTGATTGCTGGGATAAACAGTGCCCAGCAAAATAGCTGGGACACTGTTCAAAAGCAACAAATTTGCTGCTTAATTTGCTGTCTGGTTGGACAGCAAATTTGCTTAAAAACAGCAAATTTGCTACTTGGTTGGAGATGGCCTTAGGGATTATATGTTATGGAAGATTTAATTTTTTATTTGATGAATATTAATTAAGTTGGTCAAATAAAAGAAAGTCCCTTACTTTATTTCCTCTATATTTTTTTTCTTATGAAGATTGCTAATGAATATCTTCCTGTTTTTTCACAGGAGAGTAAGAGTTTGAAGTTTTTGGGGTTTATGTGGAACCCTCTTTCATGGGTCACGGAGGCAGCAGCTGTCATAGCCATTGCACTTGCCAATTGAGGGGTTGGAGCTTATCCTTTTTTTTTTCTTCTTTATCTGCTTCTCTTCGTTTCTTCACATCATCAACGATGGAAGTTGCATTAAAGTCATATAAAAAATCCTCTCTAGCCAAAACGCTACCATTTTCACCCTGGAAAATGTGTTAATGTTGTTATCGAGTGTATCGACTTGCTGTTTGTTCAAGGATGAGAGAGTGAAGGAGAAGGTGGCAGGGAGCAATGGATCGACAAAGGTTTTGTTGGTGATGCAAGGCAAAGGTAAAGGACATGTGAGGCAGATGTGTGCAAAATTTGTTAAGGTATTGAGAGCTAGATTAAAATATGTTAATGACAGTCATGCTTTCAGTTGGTAAAGCAACAGTGTACTGCTCTGGGTAATTTTGTGATGTTTATAGGATACCCTTTTGATTAAACTTGATTTTTTATTGATTGCTTCACGAAAGTTATTGTCTTGCATTTACGGAAGAGATTTGCAATCGTTTTATTCTTTATTTCAATTGATGATTGGCTTTGGACTTTATTTCAACGAAGAAGAAGAAGAAGAAGAAGAAGGAGAAGAGGAGGAGGGAAGCATGCAGTAATAGGTGATGTGGCAATTATATGGGGCCACTAACGGTTTATTTAACAACTCTGTCAATAGAGGGGCTTAAAGTTCAATAAAACTTGACTTTTCAGTTTAAATGAGCCAAAAATTATTTAAGGTGCCTAAGTGCGCCTCGGGATATACTTCAGGGGCAAAAATGTACCTTATCCCAAAAATCTAAACCACACATTGTAAAAAAAATTTTAAAACAGTCTATTCTCTATTTTTTCATGTTTAAATTTGTGTGCTCAATTGCAATCATATGATACGGAGAGAACAAAAGTACCACATAATAGTTCTTCACAATCCTTGAGGTTTAAATATGATGTTATACTATTTGCATAATTATTCTTAAACTCTTTTTTTTTTTTTTTGCTCATAGTCACCAGCAATTTATTGGAATATTTGTTTTTGCTCATAATCACCAGCAATTTATTGGAATATGAGAGATATGAATATACCATTTATAAGTATGTTGCAATGTATTGATTCTATGGCACGTCAGTAGCAAGTAAGTCTATTAAACATTTATATTATATATAATCTTTTATCTTTTCATGAGCTGATTTTTTTTTTAATTGCAGGATACAACTTCAAGTGATATAGAAAAACTCCATTGAAATGAAAAGTTTCTAGGATTAATATTTGAGAATTTTGTTTTTGCCATACTTGGTGTATGACGGCAATTTTTAATATTTAACTATATGTGATAAAGGATTTAGTTTTTTTTTTTTAACACTGTGATGGATTTAGTTTAATATTTAACTATATGTGAATGGATCCTACCAATGGTAAAGTTGAGTTCTTGACTTCTTGATGTCATGAGGAGTCAAGATGTTAGTTACTAAATAAAATATTGTGTCAAGAAAAATAATCTTGGAACTAATATGATCAATAATGAAAAAGATCTCTCAAAAAAAATAATGAAAAAGAGAAGCAGCAGGTGGAGCCCGGCGTATACTACCCGTTAAGCAGTAGAAAAGTTTATAATAATGGGACTAATGGGTATCTCGCTTTCTGACACCTACTCTTGTCCCCTTAGAATTTGATTTACTGTTTAATTTTTAATTCGTTCATCAAAAATACAACTACTCAACAATCATATCAGCTATATAGAGTATATATATATATATATAATTTTTTTTTTTAGGGAGATGAGATGGAAGAAAATCTGAAACCTCTATTTTTAAATAAACGTGACTCCGTGACTAAACTTAACTAGTTCTAAATGGATATTAAACCTAACCAGTTCTAAATGAATAACTTAATATTTAAATGTCTACTTTTCTAAAATTTGAACTTATAATTTTGAGGGTCATGAGTTCTCCTTACCACTCGAAACAATTATTGGGGATGTACCATATATTAAGAACTAGACTCTGCATTCTTTTAATGTAAAGTACATTATTTGACCATGGGCCAATTGTTGTATGCAGTACATTGCTGAAATTTCAACCTTTGTATTCAGTTCGAACTGTGAACCACATTGGTCAAATATTAAAGATTGACCCGCTGTAGATTATTATTATCATTGCATTTGGTAACGCTCTGATGCAGATATGCTTTCTGTTTGCATTTGTGCAGTGGAGCAACTTCGATTGAATTTGAAACAACAAAAGTCCCAAATAGTTCCTACAAAGCACAATGATATTTTGAAGTTCATTGAAACCTAAAGTTTCATTGTAGAAATGCATATAAATTGAATAGAACAATTGCAACTTACAAGCCAATACATAGAAATTTAGTCTCACAAGCTTGCATCAAAAGACCTATCGGTATCATTGCTTGAACTGCAGTATATTGGTCCTAATGCACATTATGTTAACAAAGCTTTTCATGCAACTTACCAACGGCTAATGAAAAGTTGACCACACACGACTCTATATGCTCAACCAACTATATTAAACCCCATGCCTCACATTTCAAACTCTAACCAAATTATCCGACCAAGTGCTACCAGATAATAATTGAGCTCTGATCTATCAACAACACATCCATCCCACAAGCTGTGCAAGTCAACCTTTCCACCTTTCAACAAAACTTCAATTTTTGTAGGAGGGTTTGGACCCAAACGTTGAGCACTCTCCCATGGCTCCACCCATGTCATCCCAAGGCAAGGATTTAATATCTTGCTTGCCAATTGATTGAAACATTGCCAGCCATGCTCTTGTAAGTATTTAAATCGTCTTTAGCCTATGATGAGACGCGCACACATTCAGGAACTTTGGCTTGTGACTCCCACTTGAACTGCTCTTGGTCTCTTAAACCATAATATGATGAATTTTTTTTCTGTAATGAAAATGCCCAAATTTTAAATTAGACATGAAGAAATCTATTATAAACATGAAAATTGAAACATTAAAAAATAAGAAAATAAAAATGTAAAAAAAATATTATAAACATGGAGGAAATCCTTTGGGTGACAAGAACTTTGAATCTCTTTTTAGCAATTTTTTTTCCTTGTCATGTTGCATTCTCTTCTTTCACAATGCATAAGAATGAGATAAACATGTCAAAGTAAAACAATGTAAAAATTGTGAACATAACAACAAGAAGCTCTCTTTTTACACTTCAAAGATTTTCAAGATTGGATTTTTCAAATAAAAGAAATAAAAATAAACAAAACCCATTAAACAAAATTCAACAAAAACCATTAAAAAATGAAATTAAAATAAATAAATAAATAATTTGACAGTACGAACACAATATATCCAAAAAAAGAAAAGAAAATGAAAAAGAAAAAGACACATACTTGATAAAGATACAACATTTTTATCATTCTCAAAATTTTCCATTGCATCTCCATATAATAAATCATACTCAGTAATCAACATGGATATTGACGTAGCGGAAACCTCAATTAAAAGGGATAAAAGTTGATTGTTGTTCATTTGCACACGAATGGCCGTCAAACAACCTTCTTTTACTCTGTTGATTCAAATGAATGTCAGAATAAAAGGCATTAATATTCGTTGATTCACAGAGAAATACCAAAAATTGGGAGAAATAGAAATTTCATTATCGATTCAAAAAAAACTATCTCAAAACATCCCAAAGTGACAAATAAATACTGTCTAATAAAAAAACTAACTGAAAACTTCAAAGCTAATTTTGAAACCCTAAACAATGGATTTTGGGCTTGAAATCTGGCCCATTATGAGTACACCTCATAACAACTATAGGTCTCTAAATCAGCTTTATTTTGATATATTATTGGTCTCGTGGTTTAACCGGACCCAAAAGTTAGAGCTCTTAAAAGCTCAGCTGCGCACTTTCCTCCTATCAAATTTAACCGGACCCAAAAGTTAGAGCTCTTGAAAGCTCAGCCATGCACTTCCCTCCTATCAAATTCTTCCAAAATAATTCAGTGCAACCCGATCCACATGAGATATGTTATTTGTTTATAAAGGCAAAGATATAATTGATTGGATTTTTTTTTGAATTTAAAGATGAGAACTTACAATTCATCCTGAGAGATCAGAATAGCCATATAAATCCACAATGGAATGAGAAGTTCGTATTCCTCCAAGACCAAGAGAAGAAACCAACAGATGTTTTTTGTTTTTGGGCGAAAACAGATCTTTTTGCTAGGGATTGTCTCTGGGCAAGAAGAAACCAACATCTGTTTTTTGTTTTTGGGCGAAAATAGATATTTTTGGCGAGGGATTGTTTCTAGGCGAGAATAAACCGCAGTTGATTTATTTATTTATTTTTTTTTTATGGGCGCAGCTGATTTTTGGTTTGATTTAGGTTAGCTTATTAGCCCACATTTATAAAATTTTGTAATTTATTTTAATAATTCACATATTATTTTTTTATTGGTTTGGTCTACCAACTCAACACTCTGAGGTGGCAGGACTGAATTACTGTATAATTTCTCCATTTTACAGGTTGTGAAATATGTATCAGCATTCATATCATAAATTAAACAGTTGAAAACAATACGCTAGCTAATTGTAAACGAGAAATATAACTTGTACGACAAACCATTTATTGAGGCAACACTAATAATTAATATTACAAGAACATGGAAATCAGGCTACTTTAGCAGCATTATCCTTCTTTCCTTTCTTCTCCAAATCAAATCATCTTATCAATGTGTCTTTACTTTTATTGTACATGCATTTCGAGTATATCACATCTTCCCAATCATAATATATAATGAAATACTTATGAAATTTTTTTAATTTCGCAGCAATCTCAAATAACTCTTACAAATGAAATTTATATATATGTAGAGAGAGGATAACACATTTCTTGTATGTGTTATTGCATATATAATCTATATTATATTTGATTTTCCTCATTGACTGACTTCATTTCAGTTCTCTTGGAAACCTTAATGTAATGTCCATTTCTAAATTCCAGCATTGGAGTTCTGATAATTTCTCCTCCCTTGACATTAGTACACCTAAAACCATAGGAAATAAAAACAATCAAGATCTTAGTACAAGATATGTTAGAATGTACGTACTTGAACAACATAGTTAGTTAATTTTGGTGCTGAAATTAAAAAAAAAAATTCACCTGTATTTAGTCACGAAGACATGAAGGAATACAGCAACCAATACTTTGCTGAACTCAGCTCCACCACATGATCTCATTCCCCCACCAAATGGGATGAAATTTTTCGCACGAACATTTGCTCCCAGATCCTGTTTGTTGATTAATATTTAAGAATGGTTTTGTTTAAAACAAATGAATTATTTATATAAAAATTAACTATAACATGAATAGTCCTCCACATTTAGATCATGCGGATTCATAGATATACATAAGCGCAATATAAATCTAGCACCTCAAGATACCTTTAAAGAAAGTGGCCATTAGACCATTTCCTCACCGGTTATGAAAATTAATTATTTAACTTGCATGTATAATTAAAGGTTTCTTTTTTTTTTAATAGCTTAGTGATCGAATATGTATCTTTTTTTTTTTTTTTTGTGACAACCGGAGAGGGAGGGGTGGAGAGATTTGAACCCTTGTCAAGGTCTTCTACCACTAAGGTAGGGGAGGCCGGGGTTCAAATATACAAAATGACTACATGAGATATAATTTCTAATTTGAGGTCTCATTTCTCTTCAAAATTTTTCAAATTATGATTTTTTGCATTTTTTTGGTGAATGATTATGGGGTTCAACCGTTGAAGTTCAGTGTAATACCTTCCAACGTGATGGATTGAAGGCAAGAGGGTCTTTATAAGTTTCTGGGTTCAAGTGAAGAGAAGATGGAACAATCATAACCGTCCAGCCTTTTGGAATAGTATATCCTGTGAAATTACAGTATTTGAATTAATCTGAGGTAACAAACAAGGAATATAAAAGAATTCTGAAATTTCAAAGATTGAAAGAAAAAAAAAATGACAATAATATTACCATTTACGAAAACATCTTCCATTGTTCTTCTTAAAATACCTACTGAACCACTCATTCGAAGTGCCTCACTGATAACCTACGTATTTTCAGTACAAACAAATTAAAATACATTAAATAAATTAATTAATAAATTTTCAAAATTTAAACAAAATTCTAATTTCAATTATTTTCTCCGAAAATAAATATTATTAAGTAATCAGTTCCAACTCCGAGTTTATTATATTTATATATTGTTGAAACAAAGTAACATTTTTTTTTAGTTAATAGAGATGTCATATGGTCTAAATATCAATAAACTCCACAACATGGACAATAACATTTAATTGCAACTCACATGCATTGTAAAAGTCATGGATTTATATTCCTTCCATGTCAACCCAGTTTCCTTATTTTCCCTGCTTCGAACAATCTCCTCGTTCTCCTTCTGATAAAATCATACAGGAATAAATAAATTTTATGAGAAAATATAATTCAAAAATCTTTATATATCTTCAAAAAGCAAAAAGATTTGAAATTAAGTAGGTGAATTC
>CATIWM010530700.1:0-22506 GCA_949671775.1 Mallotus repandus | reverse complement strand
TTTTTATATCATCAAAGAAAACTAAATTTGAAGCTTCCTAACTCAAGTTATGATCAAAACAATCAGACTGAAAAACTGGATCTTAAGAACCCGAATTTTGTATTTTATAAACCCTAACTTATTTCAACAAAAATATTAAAATTACTTACCAAATAAAAATCTATGGCCTTTGAAGATGAATATTATACTCTGAAAATGATTCTAGACCTTCACTTTTACTTGGTAATTCAACTCTTTTTTTTTATATATATATATGTATAATGAAGAAGAAGAAGGAGGAGGAGGAGGAGGAGAAGGAAGATAAGGATAATTTTCCTTCCTTCCCTTCTTTAAAGACACGTGTAAAACTCTTCTTCCTATTTTTTTTAATAATAATAATAATAATTATAGTCATGATAACAACAAAACCAATGTAAGCCCTTTTATTTTTGTCATTAACCAATTTAAGCCCTTAACTTTCTAATTCTTGTGATGGACTTAATATCACACAGATTACATCTATTTCTTATGACTATATGATATGCATGTTATGCAAATAAATGAAAATGTATTATGTGGGTGTTACAGCTGCTGCCAGAGAATTCTCTATGGCCCCTGTAGTCATATATCACACGGTAGTTTGGTGCGTTGCTGACAGTGAGAACAAGTTCTATAATGGCATCCTTCAGTCCCTCATATACTGCTACAACCCTTTCATCTCCTTTTAATCCTATTGAGGACACCATCAAGCTTTGCCAAAGCTTATTCAACTGTAGCTTCTTTTTCTTGCATATGAAATAATTAGTGAATTCTTTTTTCTGCATATGAATAATAGGTGAAATGATTAGAACTGTTATGAAATAATTAGAACAATACCTAACAGTTAACTCTATGATTTGTGGTGATACTCGGCCTAAATCCTGACACACGGTAGTCTGGCTCTTGAAGTATTGCCTGCTTTGGCTTGAGAGACCCCACAGACCACAAAGTTTTATCCTTTACAGGAAAAGGTGCCTAGGGGGTTAACTTTATGATTTGTGATGATGCCCGACCCAAATCTTAACCCACGATAGGCCTGCTCATGAGGTATTGTCCGCTTTGGTTTGGGGACCCCACAGATCGCATGGTTTTGTCCTTTACAGGAAAATGCGCTTCGCGGGGGAGAGGGGAGACTTAAGCTTATAAGGACCTAAGTTGCTCGTCTTCTAACTGATTTGGGATATTAGGTGCATCATCAGAGCCCCCAGACGAGGGGTTTGGGTAGGACTTCAAAATTTGACATCTGACAAGAGAGACTTTAAAATCCATAATAATATCTCAATCAAACTGCTATTTATATATCTAAATTTGTTTAGATAATGTAAACTCCCATACTGCTATTTATATATCTAGATAATATAGACTCTAATTTGGTTTAGCCTCCCATTCGGAGATTCTTCAGCTCCTCGAGTCTGTTGGCTACTGTTATAAGAAAATTATCTGTAAACTCTGTTCTCATTCATTGGTCGTTATTTATCACACGGTAGTTTGGTGCATTACTGAAGGACAATGAGTTCCATAATTGCATCCTCTAGTCCCTCATATGTTGCAACAGTCACTTTGCCCTGGTGGCAACTCCTTTTAATCCTATAAAGTACACCATCAAGATTTGTCTATGCCTATTCAACTGCAGCTTCTTTTTCCTGCATAAGAAATAATTAGTGAAATAATTAGAATTTTTAGTAGAACTGTTATGAAATAATTAAAACAATACCTAATAGTTAACTCTATGATTTGTGATGATGCTCGACCTAAATCTTGGCACACTGTAGGCGCGCTCGTGAGGTATTGTCTGCTTTGGCTTGGGGGACTCCACAGACCTCACAGGTAAGGAGGACAAGCTCAAATCAATGAGCATATTATAAACCACGAGGTTATACTCAATTTGCTAGCCCTGGCCAAGGACCAGTTCGGGCTCGAAATAGGCCCGGTCAAAACTGGCTCAGAATCGGCCAAATCTGGAACTGGGCCTAAATCGGCCCAGAACCGGAGATGCCCGACTTATGGCCAATTCAAAAATATTTGAACCGTGAATCGGCGATTTCGATTCCGAACCGAAAAAATTATTATTCTTGCTGCTGCTACTACTACTACTCATTTTTATTATTATTTCCTTAATTTTTTTCAATTTTTTTTTATTTTCTACATTAATTTATTATTTTCATTAAAACAAATTTGAAGTTCAAGTAGCATAAGAAGAAGTCAATTTGAGGATCAATCACAACTATCTATTGCTAATTTAGGCAATATGATGGATAATTTAGAAGAAGAAGAATTAAAATTAATTTTTGGTAAGAAAATTAAGTTCAAGCCCTTTAATTTTTTCTATTATTGGCAATATAGTGGCCTTGCTGATGTAATAATGGCCCGATAGTTGGCTATTACGCTAACACTAGAAAATGGGCCATGAGGTGATATTTTCTCTTAAAAAAATGGTTCACTACAAACATGAGAATCCAATTTGGACTTTTGGCCTAATATATGTATATAACGCAAATTAAAAAAAATATATGTATATATATAATACATAACAGTAGTGAAAGTAGAAATTCACATAAATAAAACCCACAGGAAAAACCTTTCTGCTTCCTCAACGATGACTTAACTTTGCCTAACTTGTAGGCTTGCTATTTATGACAGAACTCCCAACCACAGGGCTCAACATGAGGTAATTAGATCTATCAGTTTTAGTTGAGTTGATTTGATAAAAGTTATTCAATTTCTTCTATGTTTTTTGATTGATTTGACATGTTGAGTTGTTATTCAATTTCTTTGATGATTTTTTGATCTGGGCCTGATTTGGGGCTTTTTTTTCAATTTTATCAGTAATAAGAACAAAAATGGTTTGATTCAATACATTGATTTGATATAGTGCTTCAAGGCTTATCATTGAAAACCCACAGACCAAGAAAGCTCTTGAAAGCAAGAAACTTCCCCATTTTGGATCAAGATGATGTATAGGTGTTGCATATGTGACAAGCTTATGCATAGAGGACAAGCTCGGATCAATGAGCATATCACAAACCATGAGGTTATACTCAATTTGCTAGCCCTAGCCAAGGGTCGATTCGGGCCCAAATTAGGTCCGATTAAAACTGGCGCAGAATCAATTAAATCTGAAACCAGGCCTAAATCGGCCCAGAACCTAGGAAGGCTAGTTTAGGGCTAATTCAAAAATATTTGAACTGTGACCGGGTAGTTTCAATTCCAAACCAAAAAAATTATTATTATTATTATTACTACCACTACTACTCATTTTATTATTATTATTTACTTAATTTTTTTCAATTTTTTTATTTTCTACATAAATATATTATTTTCATCAAATCAAATGGTAAGTTCAAGTAGGAGAAAAAGAAGTCAATTTGAGGATCAATCAATTTGAGTTTGTTGGCTATTGCTGCCAGAGAATTCTTTATGGACCCTGTAGTCATATATTAGACGGTAGTTTGGTGCATTACTGACAGTGACAACGAGTTCTAGAATGGCATCCTCCAGTCCCTCATATGTTGCTACAGCCCTTATGTCAGCTCCTTTTAATCCTCTTGAGGACACCATCAAGCTTTGCCAATGCTTCTTCAACTACAACTTCTTTTTTTTGCATATGAAATAATTAGTGAATTCTCTTTCCTGCATATGAATAATAAGTGAAATGATTAGAACTATAGTTAGAGTTGTTATAAAATAATTGGAACAGTGCCTGACAGTGAACTCTGTGATTTGTGGTGATAATCGGCCCAAATCGTGACACACGGTAGGCTGGCTCATGAGGTATTGCCTGCTTTGGCTTGGGAGACCCCACAGACCACAAAGTTTTGTCCTTTACAGGAAGAGGTGCCTCAGGGGGAGAGGGGTTAACTTTATGAATTGTGATGATGCCTGACCCAAATCTTGACCCACGATAGGCCTGCTGGTGAGGTATTGTCCGCTTTGGTTTGGGGGGCCCCACATATTATATGGTTTTGTCCTTTACAGAAAAATGCGCTTCACGGGGGAGAGGGGAGACTTGAGCTTATAAGGACCTAAGCTGCTCATCTTCTAACTGATTTGGGATATTGGGTGCATCATTAGAGCCCCAAATGAAGGGTTTGGGTAGGACTTTAAAATCTGACATCTAACAAGAGAGACTTCAAAATCCATAATAATATCTCAACCAAATTACTATTTATACATCTAAATATGATTAGATAATGCAAACTCCCATACTGTTATTTATATATCTAGATAATGTAGACTCTAATTCGGTCTAGCCTCCCATTCGGAGATTCTTCAACTCCTCGAGTTTGTTGGCTACTGTTATAAGAAAATTCTCTGTAAACTCTGCTTTAATTCATTGGTCATCATTTATCAAATGATAGTTTGGTGCATTGTTGAGCAACAATAAGTTCCATAATTGCATCCTCCAATTCCTCATATGCTGCAGTAGTCACTTTGCCCTTGCGGTGACTCCTTTTAATCCTATAAAGTACTCCATCAAGATTTGTCTATGCCTATTCAAATGCAACTTCTTTTTCCTGCATAAGAAATAATTAGTAAAATAATTAGAATTGTTAGTAGAACTGTTATGAAATAATTAAAATAGTATATAATAGTTAACTCTATGATTTGTGATGATGCTCGACCTAAATCTTGACACACTGTAGGCCCGCTTGTGAGGTATTGTCTGCTTTGGCTTGGGGGACTCCATAGGCCTCACAAGTATGGAGGACAAGCTCAGATCAATGAGCATATTATAAACCACGAGGTTATACTCAATTTGCTAGCCCTGGCCAAGGGCCAGTTTGGGCTCGAAATAGGCCCTGTCAAAACTGGCCTGAAATCGGTCAAATCTGGAATTGGGCCTAAATCGGCCCATAACTGGGAATGCCCGGCTCATGTCCAATTCAAAAATATTAGAACCGAGAACCGACGGTTTCGATTCTGAACAGAAAAAATTATTATTATTGCTGGTAGTACTACTACTACTCATTTTTATTATTATTTCCTTAATTTTTTTCAAATTTTTTTATTTTCTACATTAATTTATTATTTTTATCAAAAAAAAATTTTAAGTTCAAGTAGCATAAGAAGAAGTCAATTTGAGGATCAATCACAACCATCTGTTGTTGATTTAGGCAAAATGATGGATAATTTAAGAGAAGAAGAATTAAAATTAATTTTTGGTAAGAAAATTAAGTTCAAGCCCTTTAATTTTTTCTATTATTGGCAATATGGTGGCATTGTTGATGTAATAATGGCCCGATAGTTGGCTATTATGCTAACATTAGCAAATGGGCCATGGGGTGATATTTTCTCTTAAAAAAATGATTCACTACAAACATGAAAGTCCAATTTGGACGTTTGGCCTAATATATGTATATAATACGAATTAAAAAAAAATATATATATATACAATACATAGCCGTAGTGAAAGTAGAAATTCACACAGAGAAAACCCACAGGAAAAACCTTTCTGCTTCCTTAACGGTGACTTACATTTGCCCAACTTGTAGGCTTGTTGTTTACGATAGCATTCCCAACCACAGGGCTCAACATGAGGTAATTAGATCTGTCAATTTTAGTTGAGTTGATTTGATAAGAGTTATTCAATTTCTTCGATGTTTTTTGATTGATTTGACATGTTAAGTTGTTATTCAATTTCTTTGATGATTTTTTGATTTGGGCCTGATTTGGGGCTTTTTTTCAATTTTATCAGTAATAAGAACAAAAATGGTCTGATTCAATACATTGATTTAATATAGTGCTTCAAGGGTTATCATTGAAAACCCATAGACCAAGAAAGCTCTTGAAAGCAAGAAACTTCCCCATTCTGGATCAAGATGACGTATAGGTGTTGCATATATGACGAGCTTATGCATAGAGGACAAGCTCGAATCAATGAGCATATCACAAACCACGAGGTTATGCTCAATTTGCTAGCCCTGGCCAAGGGCCGATTCGGGCCTAAAATTGGTCCTGTTAAAACTGACCCATAATCGATTAAATCCGGAACCGGGTCTAAATCAGCCCAAAACAAGGGAAGGCTAGTTTAGGGCCAATTCAAAAATATTTGAACCGTGACCTGGCAGTTTCAGTTCCAAACCAAAAAAATTATTTTTATTATTATTACTACTACTACTACTCATTTTATTATTATTATTTACATAATTTTTAAATTTTTTTTATTTTCTACATAAATATATTATTTTCATCAAATCAAATGGTAAGTTCAAGTAGGAGAAAAAGAAGTCAATTTGAGGATCAATCAATTTGAGTTTGTTGGCTGCTGCTGCCAGAGAATTCTCTATGGAAATTTGGTGCGTTGCTGACAGTGACAACAAGTTCTAGAATGGCATCCTCCAGTCCCTCATATGCTGCTACAGCCCTTACGCCAGCTCCTTTTAATCCTATCAAGGACACCATCAAGCTTTGCCAATGCTTATTCAACTACAACTTCTTTTTCTTGCATATGAAATAATTAGTGAATTCTTTTTCCTGCTTGTGAATAATAAGTGAAATGATTAGAACTATAATTAGAACTATTATGAAATAATTAGAACAATACCTAACAGTTAACTCTATGATTTATGGTGATACTTGGCCCAAATCGTGACACACGGTAGGCTGGCTCATGAGGTATTGCCCGCTTTGGCTTAGGAGATCCCACAAACCATAAAGTTTTATCCTTTACAGGAAAAGGTGCCTCGGGGGACAAGGGTTAACTTTATGATTTATGATGATGCTTGATCCAAATCTTGACCCACGATAGGCCTGCCTGTGTGGTATTGTCCGCTTTGGTTTGGGGGTTCCCATAGATCGCATGGTTTTATCCTTTACAGAAAAATGTGCTTCACAGGGGGGAGGGGAGACTTGAGCTTACAAGGACATAAGCTGATCGTCTGCTAACTAATTTGGGATATTGGGTGCATCATCAAAGCCCCTAGACGAGGGGTTTGGGTAGGACTTCAAAATCTGACATCTAACAAGAGAGACTTCAAAATCCATAATAATATCTCAACCAAACTGCTATTTACATATCCAAATTTGATAAAATAATGCAAACTCCTATACTGCTATTTATATATCTAGATAATGTAGACTTTAATTCGGTCGAGTCTCCCATTCGGAGATTCTTCAACTCCTCGAGTCTGTTGGCTACTGTTATAAGAAAATTCTTTGTAAACTCTATTCTCATTCATTGGTCGTCATTTATCACACGATAGTTTGGTGCATTGTTGAGCAATAATGAGTTCCATAATTGGGGTTTTGGTTTATTAGTGATGAGAACAAAAATGATATGATTCAACATATTGATTTAATAGTGTGATTCAATTTCTTTGATGATTTTTTGATTGATTGTTGACTTGATTTGGGGCTTTTTTTCAAATTTTATCAGTGATAAGAACAAAAATGATCATATTCAACATATTGATTTCATGGAGTTATTCAATTTCTCCGATGATTTTTTTATTAATATTTTGCCTAATTTGAGGCTTTTTATTCAATTTTATGAGTAATAAGAACAGAAATTATCTGATTCAATATTCTTCTGATTAGAACAAAAATAAGTTTCAAATTTGCTTGAACTTGTCAAGTTTTGCTAACCCATTAATCATAGGATTGCGTCTTTGGTAAGATTTCATGCTTGCTCCATTACAAGTGCATTTTTGCATGTATTTATGCCATTGTTTCAATACTGTATGAACATGAGCAGGCGCTGTACCACTAACATTATGTTACTCCATCTTTGAGCTATTACACTGTTTGAAGAGTCACTCAATTCCCCACCTTGTGAATATTCTTGAGAAGGGTTCGATTGTTTTAGGCTTATGGGATCTAATATTTAACCATTAACTTATCAAAATAATATGCAACTCAAAAAATAACTTTGATGTTTAATCATGAAAGACGTAGGGTCTGCTTGATGTTCAATCATGTAGGTTCAGTTTCATCTGTTGTAGAATGCTATATACAAAAAATGAATGGAATGCTAGTTGAACTCTTATCATATATTTGTGTATATATATATGCTAACTCAACTCTTATTATATGTGTGTATGTGTGTGTGTATATAGGCCAATAAGGAACGGGCAATCATGCTCGAAACTGAAGTCAAAAAGCTTGAGAGAGAGTTGAGTAAGAAAAAGAACAAGGCAAGCTATACTAAAGTGGAGGTGGAGGACTTGAAGATGGAACTAATTCAAAAAAGGAATATTAATAACCAAACTGTCTCCTGATCAATTTGATTAAATTAACAGATTATTATTTTGTTCTCATTAAGGATCTTCTTCCGATCTCACCCTATTGTATAGTTCAATTCCTAGGGTGGTCCATCCTTGAGCTGGGTCTAAAAACCCCACCTACTAATTTAGCTACTTATAGCAATTGAAAAGAAAGAATAAGAAGAAGGGCAAATTTTAAACATAATCATCATATCAATATAATTGAAGTATAAAAGAATAATTGAAAAGACAAAACCCTTTTTATTCTTCTTTGCTTAAATATTATTCACAATCGTTCCTCAATCTTCTACCCTTCACAATTCTTGAGTAGATGATCAATACTCCAATGTAAAATGAAGAATAAAATTGTTCTTATTGAAACTAAACTCTCTAAAAGTCAAACCAGCCAACCTCTTGAAAAAAAGGCAAACATAAGATATTTATAATTGTCTTCTGAAAACCCTAAAAATAACTTCCAAAATTAGAAAAGATCGAAATGCACGGTTGTGCACTATAATATGCACTGATGTGCATCACTGTGTTGTCTGAAATCTTCAAACCAGGTATCACCGCGCACACCCATGTGCACGACTATGCACCAGCAGGCTTCTGAAAATGCTTGAACCAGGTATAGCCGTGCACACCCATATGCACAACTGTGCATCAGCTCCATTATGCAAAGTGAATTTTCTAGGTTCAAGTATGGCCGTGCACATGGGTGCATGCCTCTTCATCTTTATTTCATGGAGGTTTTGACCTTTCCTCGTAAACTTCTTGCATGAATTCCTCTTGCATTGATCCAAACTTGGGCACACCTATCAAAATAACACCAAAACATCAAAATTAAACTAAAAATTAGCCAAAAATCATAAAAAATTACAAAAACCTCTAAAAACCTAAGTTCTAATGAATTTTAAGTAATAATGTGAATATTCAAGACTAAACTAGACACTTTGACACCTAAAACTTAGATAAATAGTGCTTGAAATCTACTATTGAGCACTCTTCAGTACTTGATATAGTTTGTTAATTTGGCACCTTAACTTACAATTTTTCTATTTCAACATTTAAACTTGTCTAAAATGCACTAATATGCACTAATTTGACGACATAATGTATCTATCACCTCTTGTACTTGTCACTTTTTTATCAATTTGACTTCTCTACTTGAAATTTTTAGTCAGTCAAACCCTTAAGATGTGATACACGTTGATTTATTGTTTTTTGCCACGTGTGCTGATAAGAATTTTAAAATTGTATTTTAGGCGAATTCAGGTGTTAAAATTAAAAAACTATAAGTTGAGATGTCAAACTGATAAAAAGTAACAAGTATATGTGCCGATATAAAAAAGTGAGAAAAAATAAAATTGAAGATTTAAAAAAGGTTGGCCTTGGATTAGCCGAAATACAAAAATGAATTTTATGGTAGTAAAGAAAAATAAAAGAAAAATAAGGAAAAAAAAAAATTGAAAGAGAAGAATGCTGTTTTTTATGCTCTAAAACTTATTATTCAATAAAGGATAATTTTGATATTTTAAAAAAATAATTTATTTTTTACTAACAAATTTTAGAGTCTATTTGATGACTATTATAAATATTAATTAATTTTTTAAAATTTTAAAATTTTACATTCATTATAATTTATTTATTTATATGTTCAATCATATTTCATTAAACATATTAATTTTAATAAATATGTATTATTTATAAATTTTAATATTAAAAATAATATACTTGAATGCAATAAAATTATAAAATACTAATATAAATTTAATATTTTTAATATATATAACTTGTATATTTTCAAATAATATGAAGGAAAAATTAACATATAAAAATATAGCTATTAGTTTAATTTAAAGAGATAGGAATAATTAAGTAATTATATTTAAATAGATAAAATTAATTAAGTGATTATATTTGGATTTATGAAAAATGTTCATAAAAAGCTTCAAATTAGAGTTGATATATTAGCTATCATTTTGAAAAATTAATCAAATGCTATTTTTATAATTAGTGAGAACTAAACAACTATGAGTTTCACTCAACTAGTTAAACCAAACACTTCTCTAATTGACTAATTTTTTTTATTAACTCTAATAGAATTCCTTAATTGTTAACGAAATCGTAAATAAAAGAGGTACAAGTTAGATTTTGAAATAAAAGAAAATTAAATGTTAATTATGTTAAATCTTAGGAAAGAAGATGTAATTTGCTCGTTTGGAAGTAATATATAAAGATTTTTATTATCAAAAAGGAAATAACGTTCACCAAAATAATAAAACTATATTGTTATAATATGGTGAATTTTCTAACAACTAAAAGAATAAAAATTTATTAAATAATAAAATAACAAGAATTAATGAGAATTATTCAAAAGTACAAATTATGAAATAATAAATAAATAAATAATCAGTAAATTTTTTTGTATGGTCTTTTATAAATTTTTTTTTCAAGAAATTCCTTTTTCTTTAAAAGTAAATTTTTATCTATGGTATTTTTTATTTTTGGATATATTATAAATTAATACAAAATTTTTAGTAAAAATATATGTAAAATTAAAAAATAAAAATAATTTACTAAATTTATATCCAAAGATATAAAAGTTAATTTTAAAATTAATATCTTAACATAATAATTATTTTATTAGGAAAAATAACATATATCTATATTTTCATGTCGTAAAATAATTATTTAATATAACTAGCATGTGCTTCGCACGATGCACGGAAGATTATTTTTTGTTAAAAATAATTTATTTTAAAATATGTAATAAAGTTTTATTTAATAATATGTTCAAATTAGTTAATTTTTGAATTTAGTTAGAAAATAATAAAATGTTGATATTTGTATTTTTTATAATTAGAATAAATATATTAGACGTAGGTAATTATTTAACAACTAGTCGTCAATCCGCGCGTTGCGCTGACTGTGAATAATATATATTTTAATGTGTAAATAACAATTATAATTAAAATAAATAGAATGAAATGAATAATAAGATGAAAACTAAAATAAATAAAACAAAATTATCCTTAAATTAAATTATCAAATTTAACTAAATAATTAGCTAATCATAAACAATAATAAAATATTATATAAAAATCAATACATTTGAAGATAAATTTAAAATAACCACTGAAAACAATCATTTTTATAACATTTTTAGAGAGTTAGGGTTTGCAAAAGAGGGGAAAAAATGAATTTGAGACTAAAAAAGAAAAAATATTAAGAAAATAAAAAATAATTATAACATCAATATTTTCAAACAGACTAACAAAATTATTGGATGCACACTAATTAGCATTGATTAACTATACAATTCGATAAGTCTTTGTATACCAACCAGCAGGAAGAGCTAATACCCTTCGTCATACAGCTTTCAAATACTGCAACAACAAATTCCAACAAAAATAAAAATAACAAAATTATTTTAAAATTAACAAAATATATAATCACAATAAAATAAAAAATAAACAAAATTATTTTAATAGAGAAGAACACACCTTATTTTTTTAATATGAATAACAGAAAAATAGAAAAAAAAAACTCAATTCAAAGATATTCAGTCAAATAATAGAATTTATGTTAAATAAATAGAAAAGAAATATATATTTATAGTTAAATAGATGAGAGGTGTTTTAAGTGAAATAGAAAATATAATTTTTTGTGGGGTGGGAGAGTGATATTTTAGATAGAATAAAATTATAGTGTTTTAAATAAAATAAAATATTTATATTTTTTAATTAAAAAATATAAAATTTTAGAATTTAACATATAAATGTTTAGAGCTAAATACTGAATTATAAGAAGAATTACGCGTCTAAATTTGGGTTGAATAACATTTAATATATATATATATATAAAATAATTTGAAATAATCGAATGAATACTTATGATAATTTTGTGGAATGACAATTGAAAAAAAGACTGCCGACTGTTATTTGCAACTTGAAGATTACGCATCTTTTAACATGTGGTGCCATTACTTGGTATGATAACAGACTAAATACAAAAGTGATATGCTGACATAGGCACACGCATCAAACATGAAATTTGACCGGTTATTATCGGCTCAAAATATTGAACCTGACTTGCACATGTACATCAGCTCCACTCATACATGACTGAGTCATTCCCGTTGATTATTAGACCAAGACATGGCATTAGCAACTTCACATTTCAATCGTACAATAATTTTTTTTTTTTGATTCACTGAATAATAGAATCAGATGCCTAATATCAGGCAAATACAGAGTGAGCACAATGTTCTCACCAGGAAAAAAGAAATGATCCTTAAAAATAAAAAATGCATGCCACATGCTAATCCTTCAATCGATTCCCGATATTATGTACCACAGTCATCAAACCCAAAGGAAAGAAAGCGCCCCCCTGTATGCACGCCGAAAAGAATGCTTGATTATTCATGCAAAAAGCTCGGTACACTGAGGACGCTGCTCCTCTTCCTTGGAACTTGTGATGTGCGGTCATGATAATACTGAAGAATATCGATTGCATATTCATTAAAAGCACTTGTTAAGCATGAGAAGTGAGTAAATAACACCGCAAATATGGAGTTTTTTATGTTTAATAAATTTGCTTGATTCAGATGCTATTAATAGTACAAAATATAAGTGATGAGAATCCTTTTGAATCTTCAAGTAATAGGATGAACTAATTACTAATTAGAAAGGGTTTTCTACTCTATATTGGTCTGCAGCGCCTTCCAGCCTTAGACCACCAAAAGTACATCATCTCTGTTAAGAAAAACTACCAAAGCAGGTTTCAATTTTATGAAAAGCTTGCTGATAGAAACGCCTCCACTGGCGAAGACTCTTCGAGCAATGTAACATTCATCACTTTGTCTTGTAATTCAATGCCCTTTGCTACAGTAACACCACCTTTTGTCACTTTAGGAGCTCCCCAACTTTGATCCAAAATTACATTTTGTCCCTGAAATAGATTTAAGATAACATACAGCTCTTATAGATACAAGAGATCGTGATTGTGTACAAGAAGTCAATAGAAGGGATGTGATTGTGTACAAGAAGTCAAGGAGAGATCAAGGAGAGATGTGATTGTGTGCAAGAAGTCAAGAAGAGCTGATGTAACATGATTGTGGACAAGTAGTCAAGAGTAAAACATGATTGTGTGCAACAAGTCGAAAGTTGAGAAAATAACATCCTTATTAAACAATAATAATCTTTATCTCTATCATCCCCCCGCAAGTTGAGCGGGTGTAGCAACAAGACTCAACTTGGTCTGAAGAAGTTGAAATCGGTTTTTAGACAGTGGTTTGGTGAGACAGTCGGCGAGTTGATCTTGAGAGGAGAGGTGGCGAACTTGTAATGCATTATTCAAGACTTGCTCCCGAACGTAGTGGAAATCTATTTCCAAGTGCTTTGATCTACTGTGAAAAATGGGAGTAGTGGTTAAATAGGTTGCACCAAGATTGTCACACCAGACAATCGGAGATGTGGACAGAGGTCGACCTATTTCACGAAGTAAGGAGATTAACCATTGAATTTCTGTAACAGTAGATGTAATTGCCCTGTATTTAGCTTCTATGGACGATTTGGCAACTGTGCGTTACTTTTTAGATCCTCAAGCAATTAAATTATAGCCCCAAGCAATCAAATTATAGCCAATAAAAATACAAAATCCAAAAGTGGATTTGCGGTCATCGATTGAACCTCCCCAATCGGCATCACAATAGGCATGGAGTTGCATGGATGGAGATGACTGAATGAGTAACCCATGAGATGAAGTGCACTTTAAATAGCGCAAAATTCTTTTCACTGCAGATCAATGAATGTCAGTAGGCTTATGCATAAATTGTAACACTTTAGTCACTGAGAAAGAAATATCAGGTCGTGTGAAGGATAGGTACTGTAATCCTCTGACGATACTTCGATAAAGATGAGGATCATTAAAAGGTTCACCAGAAGAAAGAGACAATTTAACTTGCGGTGAAGAAGGAGTAGACATACCATTTGCTTGATCCATTTTGGCACGATGAAGTAACTCATTGATGTATTTTTGCTGAGTGAGGAAAACACCATTAGATTGCTAGTGGACTTCAATGCCAAGAAAATAGGAGAGAGCACCAAGATCTTTTAAAGCAAATTTTGTCTTCAAAGTAGACACAATGGAATGAATCATAGAGGTAGAATTGACGGTTAAGACTATATCATAAACATAAACCAAGCAAAAAGCAATGACACCATGATGGTTGTAATAAAATAAGGAAGAATCGATTTTGGAACCTGTGAATCCAATAGTAAGTAGAGCATCACAAAGGCATTTAAACCACTGTCAAGGTGCCTATTTGAGACTATAGAGGGATTTCTTTAACTTACAGATATAATTAGGATATTGAGTATGAACAAAACCAGGGGGTTTGATGCATGAAGACATCTTCCTCTAACTTGCCATGCAAGAATGCATTTCAGACATCAAGCTGTTTAATTTGTCAATTAGAAGAGATGGCAATGGAAAGAATAAGCAGAATGGTGGCAGGCTTTACCACAGGGCTATAAGTTTCATGGAAATCAATCCCGGGTCTCTGATGAAAACCCTTAGCTACTAATTGTGCTTTGAAGCAATCCGATACACCCATTTACACCCCACTACATTTTGAGATGGGTGTGAACTACATTCTGAGATGGGTGTGAAGGAACTAACTCCCAAGTATCATTGGCAAGAAATGCACTTATCTCTTAATTCATGGCAGTGATCCAATAAGGAAATTTGGTAGCCTGTTTGTATGTGTCGGGTTCGATGAGACTAACAAAAGGAGCATGAAATATTTTTAGCTTTAGAGTTCCTATTTGAGACCGTGTTATCATGGGGTGGGTTTTGGTTATGGTGGAGTGTGTATAGGGACGCAGGTCAACCATAAGAGGTAATGCATCGGGTAAAGTGGAGGAAGATACGGTAGGATTAGAACTTGGCGTTAACGATGTAGATGAGGGACTGGTAGTTGCAGACGAAGGTGTGGTACCGGAATTTGAATTTGAATAGGATAAAGGTGGTTATGTAAGATCAAGTAAAGGGATATTAGTATGATTTTGAAACTAATTGAAAGTGGGGATATGGATTATGGAGGTAGATGATGTGGTACCCGATTGATGACAGGAGTCTGATGAGTGCAAAGTAGCAAATGGAAACACTTGTTTATCAAAAAGCACATGACGTGAGATAAAAATTTTGGAAGTGACAATATCAAGACAAATATAACCTTTATGAACCTTACTATATCCTGTAAAGACACTTTTATGAGAACGAGCATCAAATTTATTAGATGTATAAGGTTTCATCCAAGGATAACATAAACATACAAAAACTCAAAAATCATTAAAAATTAGAGCACGATTTAATAACTTAGTATATGGTGAGGAATTGGAAAGCAATGGTGTGGGTAAGCGATTAATGATATAAACAACAGTTTCAAAGGCATAAGTCCAATATTTGGAAGGAACAAGAGAATGATGTAACATGGATAATCTAGTTTCAACAATATGTCTATGTTTATGTTCTGTGCATCCATTTTGTTCAGGAGTCTTAGGACATGCAATTTGTTGACTTATGCCATTTTCAGTTAAATATTTTGTCAAGGCTTGATATTCCCTACCTAGTTAGATTGAAAAACTTTAATGGAACGATGAAAGCATTTTTTCACTATGTGACGAAATTTGATAAATGTACTAAGAACTTCAGATTTATAATGAAGAAAGTAGATCTAACAATATTTGCTAAAATGATCATAAAATAAAACATAATATCTATGACCATTAACAGAAGGAGTTGGTGCAGGACCCCATAAATCTAAACAAATTAAATCTAAAGGACTATTAACATGAGTTTGAGAAAGGGAAAAAGGAAGTTTGTGAATTTTGCTAGCAGAACAAACATGACATAAATTATCAAATTTATTTTGAGAAATTACAATTTTATTTTTGTGAAGAATAGCCTGAACAGTACGAATATTGGCATGACCCAATCTTTCATGCCAACATTACAGAGAACAAAATATAGCTCTATAAGGAGTAGTATTTGAAGATGACACTAGATCAAGATTCAGTGAATAAAGACCAATGTCATTCAGTCCTGTGAACAATACCTCCTTCGTGGGGATATCCTTAATTGCAAAATAAAAAGGAAAAAATTCAATAGAAACATTGTTAGATGTGGTAAATGAAGACACAGAGAGAAGATTAGCACAAATAGTAGGTACATGAAGGATATCTTTCAAATGAAATAAGTGATTATGAGAAAGAGAATTATTAGAACCAACATAAGAGACATGAAAGGTATTAACATTACCAATTTGCACCTCATCAGACCCTTGAAAATTCGAGTGTAAAGCAAGGGCATCAAGGTTGAAAGTAATATGATTGGTAGCTCCGGTGTCCATAATCCAATAATTGGTTGAGGTGAGATTCTTGTTGGCTAAGTGTGCAGTGGAGGGTTGAGACTGAGATACATACCTCAATTTTGGAGATGAGCAATTATTGGAAGTATGGCCAATACCTGAACAGTTGTAACACGTTAATTGCATAATATCCATTGAACTTTTATTGTTCGGTCGAGAGAAGAAAGGTCGACTATTGGCATGAAACTGAGAATTAGAGCGCTGCGCAAAAGAGTGTTGCGCAAAGGAGGGTTGGCCAGAGTGCGCAGATGCTTGCTGCCCAAAAGAACGTCCTCCACCACGATAGAAATGTGACCTAATATGGCCCCCACCTCTATTCCGCATAGCAAATTGATTGCGAGAGGTAAATAATGTTGTTGAAGCTGATTTTGTCTGTAATTTTTTTGAATTCAAGTTGGATTCCTCACTCAATAAGAGTTCATATAAATCATCAAAAGAGACATCAGAGGTTTGATTCTCAAGTGAACAAACAAATGGTCTGTATATAGGGCCAAGACCATTGGTAATTACTTGAACAAGATCATCTTCCCAACGGGATGATGCAACGCAGCTAATTGGTCATACATACTCTTTGCACGTTGAGTGTATTGTGCAATAGATTCACCTTGTTCCTTCTTCAAACAATAAAACTTGCTTTGATATTTCTCACTTGAGATTTAGAGCCAGCATCATATGAGGTTGCAAGTTTTGCCTAAGCTTCTTTAGCACAAGCCACCCCAACAATTTGAGGTACAAAATATTCAAAAATTGAGCCAATAATCCAACTTAATACTAATTGGTCTTGTTTAAAACAAATATGAAAAAGAGTATTTGGTTGATTGTTTATGAATTTGAGAGGAGTTTCGGGTTTCGGATTGCTCATCTATATGAGTAGCTAAATTATAGTTATACAAAGTGGCATGAGTTGTACTTGCTATAAAAGATAATTTATGGAATTGAATTTGATTGGGAGTTGAAGAGCTATATTGGGAAGAGTAGTAATATTTGAAGTTTGTTAGCTTGGTGCAGGAACAATTATTTGAGAGGTGGACATGGATTGATTTTCGGCCATGATAACTAGTTTGGTTGTTAGACCATGTATCAAGGCTCTGATACCATGAAATAGAAATGGCATTCATATTATTGATTAAAGATAACATATAGCTCTTATAGATACAAGAGAACATGATTGTGTACAAGAAGCCAATAGAAGGGATGTGATTGTGTACAAGAAGTCAAGGAGAGATGTGATTGTGTGCAAGAAGTTCAGAAGAGTTGTTGTAATATGATTATGTACAAGTCAAAAGTTGAGAAAATAACATCCTTATTAAACAATAATAATCTTTATCTCTATCAGTCCCTGTTGAGAAGTCAAATGACAAACATCCAAAATGACCAATATTTATTCAAAGGACTGTCCGGGGAAAAAAGAAGAGAAAGAAATTGTGCAGATAACTTAGAGGATTTAAGATAAACACAATAATAGCCCAATAATAACGAATTATGAAGCTCAAAAATAGAAGATGGAAAGAGTATTAAGCTTTGTGAGGGATATGCTAAAATGAAAATCTCTTGTTATATAATTACCATTGTATAAACACCTCTAGAAACTTATAATGCCACTAATCAACAAAAGCATAACAGATCTAATCAACAAAAGCATAACAGATCAACATTAATCAACCAATGAGTGATACAACTACTTACTTTAGGGCCCGGAGTGACTTTAACTGCCTCTGCTAGAATGTCAACACCTCTAAGAACGGAAGAGCGACTACTCTAATAAATCTTTCTCCTTTAAAGTGTAGAACATTACCGATGGAGAGCACTTCAAATGACACAAATTCTCAATTCCCTCTTCTCTTCTCTTTTTGCAAGACAAACTAATAAAAGAATAAAACCCCTACTTATTACGGAATGTCAAGATGCAAAGAAAGGCATTGAAAAGGTCCCCACCATGCAGGAGTGCTCAATTGCTCATCATCAAGTACTAAATAAACTCTTTCTTTTCTTCTTAAAGCACCAACTGCAAGATTTTATGCCCATCAAATCGGCTCAAAAGGTTGGAGCTGCAACCGACAGAGGTACATGTAACTGCAACTGCTGATACTGCTAAAGTTTCATGTTTCAAACCCATTGAGTTGCCAGAGTTTAATTCCAGCTTATATAGTGCCACATGGCACTATTTTACACTATTATAAACAAAAGAAATCAAGGACTTCATGAGCATAAGTTCAAGTCCAAAAGTCAAGAGTTGCACTTGTAACCGCTGCTGCTGCTCCTCCTAAAAGTCACATATCTTTCAAAACCGTTCATTTCCCACAATTTTTCCTAAAATAACTGAAAGAACACCACAACAAACCCAAGGTTGCTTCCCACCCTACACAATGCCACTTGGCACTCTTTTACACTCCAATAAACAAAAGAAACCCAGCCTACATAGTGCCACATAGCACTACCATTGACGTGGCAAAATTCATCAACATAACTATTATATATTGTATATAGATGTATCCAAAAAAAAAAAAGACAATTCAAGGGGTGACAATTCAAGGGCTAAATTCTGTAAAATAAATCAAGAACAGACGTCAACATACTTAATCAGCTGAGGTTGCTTCTCTCATGGCAACCACACTCTGTGACTGTTGTCGTTGCTGCAAAGGAAGAAGTAAAGCAGGCTGTTGCAGATGATCTGAGTTTAACACATTCTTCACCATGTGAATGGTTTATTTGTGATGATGACCAGGGTACACGATTCTTTGTGATTCAGGTAAGCTATTACTGTTAATTAATACTGCAAATAACTTAATTTCTTTATGACATGAATTAGTGAATAATTTCTTTATGACATGATTAATCTTATATATTTTATGTTTGTTGTTGTTCAAAAAAAAAAATTAGTGAATCCCAATACTTGTATATGTTTTTAATATAATCAGATTGGTGCACATTGAAATCTGCCGTTTCTGGATGGTGCATATATGGAGCATGTACCTGTTGAATGTTTCAAACCATTCATGATTGCCATCGCACCAATGACGGGCATGAATGAAAAATTATATTATTTGTTTGTTATTGTAGTTAATTACTGTTATCTTCTGTTTATTTGTTCTTAGTCCACACACACATATATATATATATATATATATATATATATATTGTGGGTTTGGTTATTTGATTTGATATTAGAATTGTAACTTACTTTCATTGAATTTTTTGAATTATTTGTAGAAAATCCAAACTGTAGAGCACGATGAAAAACTATTAAACTCCAAATTTTTCCATTGTTGTTTTAATTTTTTATTATTATCTTTTTATTATTATTTGTTGTTACTTTTGTTATTTTTTTATTTTTTTTGTCTATGCTCTTTCTTGTATCTATTCCTTATTAATTTCGTCGGCAGGAATCAAACTGGCTTGTCGCACGAGTTGAGTTCGTTGTGGACTCCTAGTGGCTACTAGAAACAGTCCCTAGACCAAGAACTACTTAGAAGTAGTTGTATTTGGTTCTTAGTCTCTTCAGGACATCTCTTTGTTCCTATGTTTTCAATCTATTGAATGAATCCCTCTTTGACAAAAAAAAAAAAAAAAAAAAAAAAAAGTCAAGAAAAAATTGAATGGCATCAACAATGCCACCAACTACCAGGCCACTATTACTGAACAACACAAGATTCCTGATACGTAGCTCCAACTCCAATCTCCCACATAAATGGATGAATACCCACAGCAACAATTATGCTAGTTTATATTCTAGATTCTCCATTCTCACTTATAATTGCTGTAATTCTCTTTATTCTTCTCTTTCGCTTTGCTCTGCTTCTCTTCTTTCTTGTCCTTCTCTTTGCTCTTTGTTCCGATCTTGTTCTTCTCA
This sequence comes from Mallotus repandus, assembly GCA_949671775.1. Taxonomy (NCBI): domain Eukaryota; kingdom Viridiplantae; phylum Streptophyta; class Magnoliopsida; order Malpighiales; family Euphorbiaceae; genus Mallotus; species Mallotus repandus. The sequence goes on along the minus strand of CATIWM010530700.1, from coordinate 2,003 downwards.
TCTTCGATCTCCTTTCTCATCCATGACTTCTCCTCCTGAAGCCAATCCAGACCCACCTCGGCCTTCCTCTACAAAGACGGTATGTATCATTTAATTCAATTATTATCATTCATAATTATATGGTTCTATTGAATATTTGATTAATTGAAAGTTAAAGTTTGGTTCAAATAGTGCAATATTTATTTTCATCTACAATTAAGGATCCCACCTCAGCTGGACTGATTAAGTATGTTGAGATGTTAAGGTTTTGTGGAAGCCATGATTTTCACTTCAACACGAAAAAGCTTTTGTGAATATCTGTTTTGATTGAGTCATGAGACTGCCACTGTCTTCCTTGGCTTGGGAAGACTAAGATCTTCCAGTCAAGTCTATCCAAGAATCTATATCTTTCTGGATGTAACTCATAGCAAGTCCCTGGATTGTCATTATTAGCCAAAAGCATTTGGTTCCTGTAGCGTCACTAAATCTAATCATATAGGCTTCTGAACAAAGCAAGTAATTAACTGATTCTTCTGTGCCAAGAGAATTAGGTTAATTGGTTAGGAGGTTAAACTTTGAAGGTCACGATTGGCATTTGATAGAACATGTCCAAAAATTTTAGTACAGCCTCGTTCATTTAGAACTAGCACATATTCAAGGTACCATTTTATCTTTTCAATTGTTTACATGCTTATGTAGTGGGAGCATATAGCTGTAACAGCACGGGAGCATGCTCCTCCTTTGTGTAAATACATAATAATCCCTGCATGTTTTGGAACTCACATTTTGAGTGTAAATTTGTCTGTTAGTTGTTCCTAGGTTTTGTTTATTTGATGATCAAATCCTTCAGTCCACCTCAGAGTGAAATGGCAACAACTGTGATATGCTATGGGTAGAAACGTTGATTGTGAAACATCTAACTAAAATGGAAACATTGAGACTGATGCATCAGAATGCCATTAAATGCAATATTAATAACTCGTGCACTTGTCTGCTTTCTCCATTGATTTGGTTGTCTTTCTTCTTTAGTATCTCTACCATGTGTGAGCACCTCAATCTCCAGGGGTGATATATGAGCAAAAATTTTTACAAAAAAAGCATATACATTTCTGTGTTTGGTAGATTTTGAGGCTTGTTGGGAAGATGCCAATGATGCATATCTAATTAAGACTGACTTTTGCCGCTGCTCTTTGCTGATGATTTGGATAATTATGATAATTTGGATTTAGTGCTCATGCAATGTAAATGGCTCATTGTTGGATTAGGTTACTGAGGTTACCTAGGTCTTGTTTTGTAAAGCTACTGGCAGATGAATTGGTGTAACTGGGATTGATAGCCATCATTTGTGGTTGTGTTTGTCAGATGCTTAGTAGGATGGAAATTGTCAAATATTTACTCTCAAATTTAGAGCCTAAACCTATCTTTCTTGAACATTTTTTAGCTCACCTAGTTTTTATACATTTTTGTTTGTTATCCTAATCAATGTATGACAAAATGTTTAGATGTGATGTGTTGTTTTGGGTGCTATATATGTTTGCCATGCGGCGGCTCAGCCGTGGTACTGTTTTGCGCCTTCATTGTTTTTAGTTCTGGCTTTGTTAAAATCATGTTCTTCACAAGATACAGCTGGCCATAACTTTCAGCTATGTCTCTGTATATAGTTCAATTGAAGCATGTGCTCATGTCGAAGACAAACTAAATTATAGGATGATGTACCCACATGCATGGCCTGATGAATGTAGTCCTTTTGTCCTGTATATAACTTGAGTTCTAATATTAATTGTTGTTCCCCAAGCCTGACTTAGAAAGAGTTAGGGAGCATAAAACAATAAAAGGTTCGACTGTGGCACTCTAGACCCGTAAATCATTAATTTCTGGTGCAATTTTGGTTATTTTTGCTTGGTGGGATAAAGGTGAAATGGGAGATGAGTAGAGGGAATTAGCAAGTGAGTAGCTAGAAAGCAATTCACAGCACAACTTATCCTACTGGAAGACTTTCAACGAAGACGTAAGTTTGATTTTTC
>CATIWM010530659.1:0-12634 GCA_949671775.1 Mallotus repandus | reverse complement strand
CTTTCTTCTTTCATTCTCTTCATTTCACAATCCTTTTGTTTTTTGATCACCTTTCTTGCAAGGGTTTTGGAGAGAAACACAGTTACAGTTAATTAGCCATGTCTTTGGGCTATGCTCAGAAGCTTTCCTACATCGAAGATGTGGGTAATGTTGGAATGGCAGAAGTTTTCGACTCATCCCATGTTTTGCAGGACAAAGTATGTCTTTTTTTTTTCCCACTTTCCATAAAAATGGGTTCTTTTTGGTTTTGTTTTTGCTCTCTTATTGTATTTGTTCAATAATCAACTGACTAACCTTTCACTATCGATGTTACTTGGTGAAAGTTTAGGGCTTTAGCAGCAGTTTGCTTTGAGTACTGTTTAGTGTTGTTTGATGAGATCCAAATTTCTTGGAACCTGCATTTGGTATGTTTTAAATTGGGTTTTACTTGTTTAATTTGTTTTTGAGCTGGATTACATTAGTCTGTTAAGAGTTTATTTTTTAAATGGTTTAAATCATCAACATGCATGATAATGTTAATGGGCAAAACTGATGGAGTGAACCATAGTGTTCAAAGATATAAAGTCCTTAGGCTTGTATGGAATTGAATTTTTTTGCTGTAATGCATCAATGTTGAAACTTCTGATTTACTATCAATATCCTTGAACATCATGTTCCTCTTTTATTATGTAAAGTTTTTTAGTAATCGTTGCTAGGGAGTATCATGTGAAGTAAGGCTTCTGCATTTGGTGATTTGGATTAAGAGACTTGCAGTAGGGTTCTCCTTTCATTTTTATTCATTGGGTAGTTTGGTAACTTGAAATATAGTTAATAGGAGTTGGAACGCTATAATGAGAAGGTTTTAATAATTTTACTTTTATAACTGCATGGAGGGAGTGACATTGTTCTCATTACCATATTTATTCTTGGCAACCAAATGTTATCTGAAGTGTTTTGTGTTTTCTTCCACTTATTTGATTATATGGAATAAGGGCATTATGTGATTACTCATTCCTATAGTTGTCAATATAGTAAGTTAAATCAGATTCAAAATAGGAGAGGAGATTTTTAATTGTGAGGTTGCTAGGCTTTTGGATTTGTAGCTTGAACAATTGTATCAACATTATCCATGTTTGTGAACAGAGTGATGTCTTAATGCTGCATTTGTATGATAGAATGGTATATATCTAATATAAGTGCATAGTTTCACTGCTAGCTTTGGGGGAGGGAATATATAGCCTGTAAGATACACTAAGGCTGCTTCTGCAGTTTGAACATGTGACCTCTCTGTTAGAAGGGAGCGGCTGTTCCCTTGCAAATGTTCACTCTCTATATTTGGATAGGGAAGATTGAGAACATTGTTATTTACTAGGTTGCTATTGAGAAGGAAGGGAGTGGAGATTGGAGATCATTAATTGTCAACAGACATTTTATTGCTTTTGATGGTTTGTAAGCAATAGAAAAGCAGAGTGGTTTTTTTCATGCCATAAATAAATCCTTTAAGAGTGAATTTCTTTATTAATTTCACTTAAATTATTTGGAGTATCTCAATTTTAGCGCTCTTATCAGCTATGAATGTAGATAAATTTGGTAAAGTCTGAATTTAATGTGATATTTTACATTCTACAATATTAATTAGTGACATATGAGTATTGCATATATATTGCATTTCATTTGCACCCAACCTTCAAAAAATATATATGTATAAATAATGGAGATCTATTATGATATATTTTCTCATATCTTACTTGCTAATTTCTACATGCTTTGATTTTGATTTGGCAGATTGAACGGCTTGCCAAGATGATGCAAAAGGTTATCCTACAAGATCCACTCATATTTTCCATTGCACATTGAATTTATGCTATTTAATCCAATAGCATCTTTAAGTTTTTTAATTGCATTTGCAGAGTAAGCATCTAGTGGTGTTTACCGGGGCAGGAATATCAACTTCTTGTGGGATACCTGATTTCCGAGGCCCCAAGGGAATATGGACATTGCAGGTGAAAATTTTGTGTTTTGAAGTCAAGAGTCTAATGAACTCAACTTTTTTCTTTCAAGGGTCACCTCTATCAATTAGTGCTTCTTCCCTTAGATTCACTACTTTTGATAAAATTGTACTCAATTGTTTCATCAAGGGAGTTGAAACCTTTCGACCTATTTGAAACTTGTTAATCTGCTGCTTTGCATTTATAGAGCATATTTCCTTTTCATGGAATCTTACAAATAAGATTTTGAGGAAGGCATTTTAACCACTGTCTTGTTAGGAGTCAGGAACAAGGATTAATACTAAAGATTTTTGCTGGAAGGCATTTTAGTCATCAGTGAATGACTCTTTTTCCTTTTGTTTCTTGTTGTGTTTCTGCTAAACATTCTTCTCTTCCTTTTTGTGCTTCTTTTGCTGGCTTAACTATGTATGTTATTATGTTAATCTTGTCTAAGTTTCACTGTGTGGTTCCTTTAATTCTGTTTGGTTGAATGCAGCGTGAGGGCAAACCTATACCTCAAGCATCTCTGCCATTTCATCGAGCAATGCCAAGCATGACTCATATGGCTTTGGTTGAACTTGAGAGAGCTGGTATTGTAAAATTCGTCATTAGTCAGGTAGGACTTATTCTCTCAATGTTTTAGTTGTGCTCCACATAACATACTGATTCTGGGGAAATACATTTTAGCTTATATGTAAAGTCTGCCTCTCAAGTAGGTCATTATATTTCATGCATGTCTAAGTTAAAATCATGTGTGCATGCAGGACACTGGGGAGGGAGGAGTTGGGTTAGGTTTTCTTTTTTTTTTTTTTTTTGGGAGGGGGGGTGGAAAGAGTGGTGGTGAGCAGAGGGAAGGAAGTGGAGAGAGATCGACATTCACCTTTATTGCTTATTAGGTTCTCTGGGGCATTTAAGTGTGTATCAATTTTGTTTTCTGGTTAATATATGATCCACAGCGACCTTATTGTCCCTTGCATGAATGTGCTAGCCTCAATTGTCTGGTGCCAACTTTTGTATCTATTTATTTTTTTCCTTAAAGTTGCTATCCCCAAATGAGTCAGTGTTATGCTTATACAGAAACTAATGAACTTACTTTCTTGATTCTGCCTTTTGCCACTGGCCTTTTTGTGCTAGAATGTTGATGGCCTCCATCTTCGGTCAGGAATCCCAAGGGAGAAACTTGCTGAGTTGCATGGTAACTCTTTCATGGAAACTTGCCCTTCATGTGGAGCTGAGTAAGAAATGATTTTTACAACAATCTTTGTTCTTGTTTTAATATGCGATCTTTTCTCTTAGCATAGTTATTGTTGATGTGGTCTTACAGAATATTCACTTGTTAATGTATTTTTGCTTTCAATTAAGGATGTGTGCTATGTACAGTATTGAGTATTGCTATTAAACTTGTGAAGGTATTTCCGGGATTTTGAGGTGGAAACTATTGGATTGAAGGAGACATCACGTCGCTGTTCTGCTGTGAAATGTGGAGCAAAACTAAGGGATACGGTTCTTGACTGGGAGGTATTATTCTCTCTAGTTGGTTGCTGCAATTTGTTGAGGCTTGAGGAGTGTATAAGATATTTATGACGTATCTCAAGGTGGATTCCGTTAGTAGAATATGGAAGTTATGTTGAGAAGCATCAAATTTCATAGGGATATGACAGATTATATAGATAGCTTTTGAACATGCGTGAATTTATGGTCTTTAGACTGAATTAGATCAGTTACACTGTCTGTTTTTTAAAATCTCTGCTCTTTTGAAGTGAAGTTGATATCTAGTTTGGTGATTTACTTATTCTCCTCAGATTTATATCCAGATTGTTGAATTCTGTGGTCAACAAGCACATGCATATTTTCTTTGATGGTACTAGATGGGAGGGGTTTCATGTCACTGAAAATAGATTCGGAATGAATATATGTGCATCCTGAAAATAAAGTGTGAATAAATATCTGTCCAATGCCCAGAAAATTTAGTGCAGGTTTTGGGTTTAGAAAATTTGGTGAAGACTTTGGGTTGATAGGGATCTTTGTGAAATAACCTATTTATGTATAGAGCATGTTGGGGTCAGCTACAAGCCTACAACATACATGTGGAAATTTAAAAGCAGTCCTGTGGTGCTCTTATAGAAGGATTACGATGTGGTGATAAATCTTCTAAAGAATCTTTTGAATTATTACTAACTCTGCAAATGTCATGACCATATAATCAAATTCAGGATCTTATTTATTAGTCTGAAGAAACCAGAGAACTGCTTGATGCTGATGTCTGGCTTTTGCACCTTTGCATTCTATAAGTTCAATTAAAATCATTGCTCTTGAGAATCTCCCTTGGTCGCTGCAGGATGCATTACCCCCAAAAGAGATGCTTCCAGCTGAGAAGCACTGCAGGATGAGTGATCTTGTATTATGTTTAGGCACAAGGTAACAAGGGTTTGCTGGTTGAAAGTAACAGTTCTTACTTTAAACACTGTCTTTTGTTTCCAAAATATCTAGAAATATACGTCAGTTTGGTATTTGATTGCTTGCAAATTTCCGACAAGATGTTAAACCACCTTAATCCTAACTATGCCTACCAGACAGCTTTGAAGTAGTTCTTTAGATTTTTTCTTCTTTGTTTTGTTAAAAAATGAGAAAGAAATTGTGCATGTGTCCCTTCAAAATTTCAAGTAACATGACCTAATTGATTTAGTCAACTCACAATATTTAGCCTCTTTGTTGAGTCCCTTGATACAGCAAACCAGATTCCGCAAAGCCCTGTACCTGATTTACCTTTGATACATATGTTTGAAATGTGCACTCTTTCAGCCGAGTTCTCATGAAATTAGAGATTTATAATCAAAGATATCACTCTTCAGCCATCGTCCATTTAATATATTGTTGTTCCAGTCCTGCAACAAATCAAACAATCTCTCTCTATCTCTGTCTGTCTGTATATCTCTCTCCTTCTGTGGGCACATAAACAGTAAAAGCACAAGTCTAATGTGAGATTCATGTGTGCTCAATGCCTTGGGAGACTCACTTATGTAATCAAACCAATCTCTTAAACTACCTTAGCCAATTTATACCCAATTCAATTCAATTCAATAAGATCTTTGGTTGCTACAAGATCTTATAAACATGAGAACTTGAGCATATTTTATACACTAAAGCACTAGGAAGGGAAGGTCAATTACACACGCACCATAATGTCCATAACATGCTGAGAACAAGAAAATGGAAAGATATGAATATGTTTTTCGTCTATAGCTTGCTTTCTAGATTGAAATGGATTCTCAGATGTTGTTGGTGAAACCACTAATAACATAAATGATTTTGAAAAAAAAGTTCAGTATGCACATTTGGCATATAGAAGGGGTGGAAAGGAATATGATCCAGTCAAAGTTTGTCTAACTAATATTTGTCTAACTAATACTATTATTAATCTTTCAATGCTGGTCCGCTGCCTGTGAATATTCTGTGAAACTTTAAATCTGCAATCAATTCTTGAATTTTTCATTTAGTCCTTTCCCAACAGGGAATGGGATTATTGTTAATGTGTCTTCCTCTCTGCTGTAAATATCTTTCTTGCTGTGACATGACTACTATGTACAGTTTGCAGATAACTCCTGCATGCAATCTGCCCCTGAAATGTCTCCGAGGTGGGGGGAAGATTGTAATAGTTAATCTTCAGGTATTTTTTCTATATTTGCATATTCAGTTTGCTCATAATTTCCATAGTAGAAGTGCATTTAGGCCTCATTCCATTCCAGTGTTCCAGATCAAAATTGGAATTTGATAAGTACTCTTGCTTGAAATTTCTCTTCAGAAACCTGTTCTTGCATACTGACTTAGAACTCCTATAGCTATATAGCTTGTTTTACTAATTTTCTGTCAAGAATGGCATTTTTAAATTTCCAATATCAAATTTTAACTGCTTCTAAGCATGCCTTGTGACCCATTGAAACTGTGCTTCCTCTTTCTTTTTATTTGGAAGTCATCTTTTGCTATCATAAATCGATAATGGTTTGTAAAGGTGAAATATTCAGGCCACATGTCAAATGTACTTTCTTGGTGAAAAATTTTATAGTTAGGAGGAAAAGACACAATTGTAGAAAGAATTGATAAATTATTGTGGCAGAGGAAAGATAAATATCTTTACCTGATTATGGAAAAGGTGCAAAAATATGATTTTAGCTCTGCCACTACTGCTGCTGTCTCAAATGTTTTGGACTCCCTTTTTGTATCATCAAGCATGGTGGGAACTGATAAGATTTAAAAAAACTTTCCATGCTATTGAAATTATATTTCATGCCGACTGCAGTCAAGATATTGATTCAGGATACTTGCCACTGCTAAATGTGATTGTTGCCTGATTCATGCTATCCTGTCCTTTGTGGATGGGAAGAATGCCGTCTCATGGAACACGTTCTGTTTGGCTTGAATTGCTTTTATACTTTCTTTTGGTTTTGTTGCTGTACTTTGTAGAAATTAGCCATACCTTGATGTTAGCGAGATAATTTATCTTACTACAAGCAAGAATTGTTTGTGAGTATTGTGCATGTATGCATACTTATTACATGGAAGAATCAATGGACAATTGGTGCATAATTGATTAGTTACTCTCTGTTCTGTTGGTTTAATATGTTAGGATGGCATTTTTCATTTATTTGATTATTCTATTCAACTTTACAGAAAACTCCGAAGGACAAGAAAGCTAGTTTGGTGATCCATGGGTTTGTCGATAAGGTGATTTCTTTTCTTAGATTATCTTTTCCTCTTCCATCTTCTTTCTTTCCATGTTTTCCATCTGTTTTTTTTCTTCTGTGGCTAAGGGTACCCTGCATTGGAAAAGCTTAGAATTTTTATATGGTAACAGTATCAGTCGGTGTTCTGTAAAATTTTCTTTTGTTATTTCTGAAGTTTATCAGCCTGTATCATACTTACATAAAAAATAAGTGTATTTTTTCTTTACCCTTGTTAACAAGCATATAATTACATTCTGACATATCTTTGGTATTTGCCATCCGTTGTATATATTTGAACAAGAACAGGTTATTGCAAGAGTCATGGATTTTCTGAGTATACGCATTCCTCCATTTATTAGGATTGATCTTCTCCAGATTATTTTAACTCAGTCCTTGAGTGCTGGTAACTTTCTTGAATTTATGCCTCATGTGCATTTCAACATAGATTCAGTTTAATACCATCAATCTCTTATTGGGCCATCTTTACAGTGCCAACCTAGTGTGACAAACATAGCCTGAATTCAAGCAATCTCATGTAATTTCCATGATCTGGACTAAAAAAAATCTTGGTTCTCCATTATATGTGAAATAAGCACATGTTTGGCTTTGAAAAGCTAGTACTTGACATCTATTTTCTCAATACATGCAGTTGGGTTTTTAATTTAGCCTTGTAGTACATGTTGGATGTGTTTACTATATTAGAATGAGCTGTGCATCATTTTTATTGTTTTTAATAGACATGAAATTCCAAAACATTGAACTTCTTATTCTCCTCTTTCACTGAAACGATCATCCAAGCTAATTGTCAGAGGTTTTGTATGAAACATTTAATTGAAATGCGTTTATAGTCTGGAGAAACTTTTTGATGTGAGCCATCTGCTTGACAGATGAAAGATTTGTGAATTGGACACTCCGGATTGCAAGCGTACATTCACTGAAAGCTACATTGCCATTCATAAAATCCATTGAGGTGAACTTAAATTTCATTCTCTTTTGCCATTTGGAGCAACCTCTCTGATATACTTTTCCTCAATTCAGTTCTCTTATTAAAATACATAGAAACTGCACTAGCAATATCACTTTAAATTGAACTGATTAATGGAATAACAGACTCAGCTTATAAAAACTTATGCTTTACCCAGGTTACCTTCTCAGATACACAGAAGTATAAAGAAGCAATGCTACATGAGCAGCCTTTTAATTTGAAGAGGTTTGTTTGATTCTCCCGTTTTTTAACCTGTGCATTTAAGTTATTGGATTCATAAGAATGAAGCATGAGAACAAATGAAAGTAGGTAATTGAGGCCATTCTGTTCCTAATTTCTCAATCTCATTTCCTTTGTTCCAAGTTGACAAATATCTGAGCGTGAATGAAGGTTTGTATACTGATTCTTCCATTCCCATGAACTAAATAGGGTTTTAGTGCGCTGCTGTTTCTGAACATATTGATGAGAGTGTAATGCGTAGCATTGTGTTGAACCATGTGCCATTTCCATGGGCATTTCAGATACAATCAATGGTAATGGAAAATTTGATATCTTTGAAAGTGCCAGTCCTATGAGCCATATCTAATTGCTTTTTGCTTGTGCCTTCTGTGCTTTCTAAGCAATTGTGTGATGGTCATAAATTTATTAGTTTGTTTTGGGGGCTTACTGGCTGTGCATGATAGTAATTAATGACATTATATAAAATAATCTTGGCTTCTAGCATTGAATGTCACATTTCTTGACAATTTTTCTGCTGCAGATGATCTTCCCCCTCACAATTCCTTTACTTGTTTGATCAGGAGAACTGTGAAAACAGAGACATTTGAAATTTTCCTGAAACTAAACTTAAGTGATGGCTGCGGTTGTCTATGCACCCAAATCAATGTCCCTTTTGGTTTTGAGGTAAGAAGCGACATGGATTAGCTTTCCCCTCATCAAGGTCCAAGGTGCCTTATCTGTAAAGAAATATTTCAAAACCCTTGTGTATTCATTACACATATCATTTTATGTTTTTCCCTGTGGATGAAATGTGTAGATTTTTGCAATGGAGAGCTAGCATGTACATGTGAAAGAGGCATGTGTTGCATGGTTTAAGCCTTGATTTTCATTTTTTCATTTTTTTTTTCTTTTTCTCCTGATCAATGTTCTCAAGTAGAATGAAAATTCAAGGCAGCTGTGACATTCAAATTACATGCTGCTCAACAGTTGCATATTGCATAGTTGCTGAAAGAAGCCTAAGAAAATTATACCCTATTGCTATGCAGGTTTCGAATGGCACCTTTAACCTTGAAAAGGATACTGCAATTCAAAATCTAAGAGCAAATGCAATTCAAGATTTCAGTTGTGGTCAAAATACAGTGATCGAGAGAAAGACTATTACAGCACCCAAAAATGAGGTAACAGTCCATGCCATTGTAACCAACATCAGAGCATTTGAAGCTGATACTTTGATAAGTAACAATGATGTGAAAAGTTTGAGAGGAAGCAATATAAATGGTATCAAGATTTCTCGTAAGCGATCAAATAGCCGGAAGCGTAAGTCAAGATTTTAAAAGTATATGGACTTGTATTTGGTTGTGTGTGTATATATATATATATATATATATAATAGAAAAGACATATTTTGCAGTGGTAGTGACTGAGTGAATTTTGTTAGATATTACACTCGGTCTCCACACCTGCAGTTATGTAAACAAATTTTGAGATCATAACTACTTGTGTAGTGCTCACTCAAAAAAGAAAAAAGTGTTCCGTGTGAGAGCTTCTCTGGGGCAGAGTCATATCCTTAAATGGGACAACTTGGATGTTAAGGTAATGTTGAAGTAAAATGTGCATATTTCTTAGTTCCAAAAAAAAATGTTCATATTTCTTCTGCAGCACTCAAATTGGGTGTGACTTTAGCGTTTTAAATGGTGTTACAAAGAGTCTTTGGAGCTTCTGCAGCTATGATAGACATTACAGTAAAAACGTTATATATATATTTTTTCTTGGAACTTGAGATGTGAAGTATCTTTACATTATTAAGAAACAAAATTGGTAATTCATATCATATACTTTTCCAAGTATTGGCACATCATCTTTTTCATGGGGATAATAAAAATAAGAGTTGATTTTTCATTAATTCTAAAGGGTAAAAGTCCTATATATTTGTAATTTTCTTCAAAATTCTGAATAAAATTTCAATTTTTTAGTTGCTTATGAATTTGATTCATTTCTTCGAAAAAAAAAAAAAAAGAATTTGATTCACATACTTATGAATTGATATTAATATGAAAAGCTCATCTCATTTGTTATCACTTCATTCTTACCCTTAATTGGAATATATTTTGGTCTGAAATGAGAAATTCTTATTACTGGGAAGAAAAGTACAATAAAAATATAATAGATATATACAGCAATATAAGTTAATATAGACTGTTATATAAAATTTTCAAACCAACATTGCTAGGTAGTTGAATTACTAATATACTGTCATAAAAGTACTGTACAACCCCTAGATGATGATACTGCTGAACCTAACTCTTCTCTAGTGAAACATCATTTGTGTAACTCTTAGCTACATAACTGTATATTAAATTATATGACTGGAATGAATGAGTCTATGCTAGCACATAACCAGGTAAATTCTTAAAACTCTTCTAACTTCAGCCTCAAAGGGACAAGAAAAGACACCAAACTCCAACTAGATCTAACATCCAGAGGAGACATATCATCAAAATAAACTAAGAACTAAAGAGAAGGAAGAAAACTAAAAAAAGAAATTTATTTTTGTTAACTAGAGAAAAAGGGAAGGAAGGAGATAGAGGAGATAATTTTTAGCCCTCAAACATAAGTGGCATTGTGAGTGGCTTTTAGAAAGAATGGAGAGCAAAAGCCAGAGGAGAGAGAAGGCTTAAATTTTATTTATAAACAAATTTTTTTTGTCGGTTGACAGAGTTGAAATGATATTTAATTTTTCACCATAAAAGAATAATACGAGAGAATAAGATTTGAATCTTATTATTTATATTTAAATGTCCATAGGCGACATTTATAAGCAATCTCACCATTAATTGGATTGTCCATGGAATCACATTTATGTTTCTTAATTGGTGTGGATCCAAAATCACCGAACTTCTCTAGCAATTAGGTGCAGTTGTACATGCAAAATATGGCTGACCACACTTTTATAGCATCACAACAATTGCATTGTCTAAACATAGACCGCAAATATAAATTTGAAACAGATAAATTCATTAGTTTATCCGAAAGGGGGCCCAAAAAAAAAAAAATGGAACAAGAAATCATCAACTCCATCAATCCAATAGCTCTTCTCTTAGCTTCATTAGCTTATTGCTATTTCTTGGCTAGTTATGCACCAAAAGGCTTCTCAAGGGTCATTTCCCTTTTTCCTGTATTCTACATTTGCTATATCTTTCCTTGGTATTTTTCCTCTAGCTTGCTTAGAGGCATATCATCCTATTTCATAACTTGGATCGCTTCTTTCAAGCTCTTGCTCTTCTGCTTCAACCAAGGCTCTCTTATGGCCTGTGAAAATTTTATAGATTTTACTTTGGTCACTATTTTTCCAATCAAAATTAAAGAAAACCCTTCTGGAGCTCTAAACTCTTTGCCAAAACCAGCACTGGGATTGCTCATGGTAGCAACGGTTGTCAATCTTTATATGTACAAAGAAAAGTACAATAAAGAACTCATGCTTGGTCTATTCATAATTATGGGGTCTTGTTTCTTTTTCACTTATGGTGCCAAGTTGGCAAGATTTGAGCTTTTGGAGCTATTCAAGAAGCCTTATCTAGCTACCTCATTACAAGATTTTTGGGGTAGAAGGTGGAATCGTTTGTCTTCAAGTGTTTTAAGGCACACAATTTATAATCCAACCCAAGATTGCTTGAAGGGTATTGTTGGATTTGGGCCAGCAAAAGTTCTGGCTTTAATTACAACACTTGTGGTTTCTGGTATAATGCATGAGCTCATGTTTTACTATATCACCTGTGGGATGAAACCCACTTGGGAAGTTGCTAAATTCTTTGTTTTACAAGGGGTTTGCATTGTGTTTGAGGGTGGTTTCAAGTATTTGGGTAGAGTTAATGGTTGGAAACAGTTTAATCCAGTTGCTACAAATGTAAGAACAATTGGATTTGTCTTGATTACTTCCTATTGTATGCTTGTTCTGCCTGTTTGGAGGAGTGGGCAAAATGAATGTAGGTTGAGATCTAAAGGGCTTAATTTTTGAACTATTATCTAAATTCATTATTTGAAGTTGCATTCAATTGTGTACTAAATTCCTTTCTTTTTTGGAAGAATAATTATCCACTGATAATTTTCAGTCAAGAAGAAATTACAAGTAATTCATTGAAAAAATTTACTCATATTAATGGATAATTTCAAATGGAAATATGATGCATTTTAAAATGTCTATCACAATCAAAGCCATAATCAAATTTGAGTTCAACTTGATTTGATTTATAAATTGAAGTTTTTTCTATAACAATTGGATATTTAAGGCAGATAATTATCAATGATATTTGATATGTGCATGTCATATTTTTGTATAATTTAAGTGTAAATGCTTAAAATACGTGCTATATTTTCAAAGGTTGGATATAATATCCTAAATATAGGTAAATCATTTAAAATTCATAATAAATTTATACACAACTCAAATTTAATATATATACAGTTATTTTTATTTGTTTATTTTATTTAAGTTAGCTCCAAACATATAAAATACATGAATTTCCTTTATTATGAAAAGTTTAAATAAAAAAATATATTTTTAAAAATTAAACATATCCCCAAGTTAATCTAAAAAGAATAAAGGCTACTTTTATATTATAAGCATATTAGTGTCAAAAATTATAACCTTTTCGACCTTTTGTAAATTTATAAAGAATTTAAAAATTTGATAAATCTAATATAATTTATTAAATTATTTACAATTTTAACATAATTTGCAATTT
>CATIWM010530652.1:0-13775 GCA_949671775.1 Mallotus repandus | reverse complement strand
TTAGTTAATGTAAAATATTCGTATGCGTGTACGGATAAGTATAAACATGTGTATAATAATTACATGTGACTTAAGGATGATTAATAATGTGTATGAGATAACATGACATGTATCAATACTAAGTGTATAGGGTGTTACAAAATTGGTGCAAATAAACACATCAATATGTGATAAAATGGACAAAAAAATAAAAATAAAATGGTTTTGGTTGTAATTTTGAAGAATTATATGGGTTTTATAAAACAGATGTCATTCAAGGAATTCAAGACGCTGGGCAACATGACAGATGTCAGAAGAGCAAACTTTATAGCCTATGCCAGTGAGAAGGTTGTCTATTTCGGGAGGCTTATTGATTTCATAAAGAGAAGGTTTGTTGGTTTGTTAGTCTGAGGACGAAGGGAAGAGGAAGCGGTGAGAGAGAAAATCGATGAAGAAAAAGCACAACCAGATGTGACGGTGGTGATGGTGGTGGAGGCGAGGGTTTTGGTGTGAGGATGATGGGAAGAGGAAGTGGTGAGAGGGTAGAAAATAGAGTATTAGTTTGGTTGATTAATATCTATTTTTTGACTATTTTTAATTTAATTTAGTTTAACAGATTAATAAAATATTCAGTTATAATTTTTCACTCTATTTTTATAGATTTTGCGTTACACACGCAGAGTTTGAGTTAAAATTGGGTTTATTTGATACTAAAAATAGAAGTATTGGTCTTATTTATTGAAAAAGTTCAATTTGGGTCTTTTTGATCCTGTGTCACAATTTGAAGGGCCCATTTGTGTGTTAGTCCAGCATAGCTCAAACTCTTTAACATATTAATATGTTTAAAAGAATGAACAAATGGTCAAGTAGATCCTTCAACTTGACTATTCAGGCCACCTAAGTTGAATTTGAACTTTTTCAACAATTAGGTCCATTACTTCTATTTCTTGGCTTATTAAACCCAATTCTTTAGCCTCATATTAAAAAAAACATTTAAAAAGATTTTTAATTAATAAAAAAATAAGTAAAAAATGAAAAACGTAATTTGTTTACCTAATTTTCTCTAACCCTAATTTTCTCTTAAAAAAAATTTGAAAAGCGTATGAAATCTTCATCACCGCCGTTGCTATTCTTGTTCACCTGCAAATAACCCAATTGTCTAACCTTAATTTTCTCCTAAAAAAAATGAATTTTAACACTACAAATCTTCATCACCAATGCTTTCCTTCATCCTCACCTCACCCTCACCCTCACCACTTCTGCTATTCTTGTCCACCCACAACTTCATCATTACCTTTCCTTTCTCCTTTTATCACTACCACTCTCCATGACCTCAATCGTTGCAATGTCAAAAAGAATTCTTTCATGTTCTCTGGTTGCGAAGGAGATTTGCTTTTTTGAGGTGGGTTGATCTTCACTCACTGTAAATATTTGGAAATCAACTTTGGTGGGTTGATCTTCATCTAGAATGGCTTTTACTATTTCTCATTGAAATTCTATTTTCTTTAAAGAATTTGAGTAGGCCATTGAGCCCTTAGGTTGCCTCAAAAGGATAATAATATGGTCTTGTTCTGAATTTTGGCAAAGAACAATTTTTTTTTGTAGTTAAATCTATGGTGGAGAAGAGAAAAAAGAAAGGGATGATAATTGGATCTTGTTCAGCAATATTTTCCTTTGTTCAGTCCGGCTTCTTCGGTTAAACAGAGATTGAAGGATGCTCTGAATTGTTATTGTTGAAGAATATTTTATGGGTTAAGATTTATGTTATTTTCTGAAAAATTTGATCAAAATTTTTGTTGTTTCTATTGGAAAATTAATCTTGCAAATTTGTTTACTATGCTTCACATTTTCTATATGTGTCTTATAGCTCGTGCTGCTTGGGAAATTTCGGGTTTGTCTATTCCTAGCAGTAGCTCAGAGGATTTTTTCACTTGGTTTAGTAGTGTACTTCAATTTTGTATTGAGGATGATCTTTGCTTGGTGTGTATGGTAATTTAGGGGCCTTTGGCAAAGCATAAATTCATTAGTGTGGTGCAATGCTCAGGAATAAAGCTCTCACATTATTTCTAGGGCTGGGGGTTTTTACTCCTCATGGTAGGAAGCTCAGGCGAATGTTAATCATGGTTCGTGATCATCATGGTTCTTTTATTGTTGCAAAGTTAGTTTTTCAATCAAGCTCTTTCGATCCCAAACTTGCTGAAGCATTAGGCATTCAGGATGCTTTAATTTGGCTGTGTCAAGAAGGCAGAGATTTTGTTACTGCTGAGTCTAATGTATTAACTGTAGTTTCAGAAGTGAATAATCTTTCTCATACTGCTTTAGAAGTTGGCTTAATTACAAAGGCCTAGACTGATTCAATCTCTTATTTCCAAGATGTGTCCCTCAAGTTTGTCAAATGTTCAGCTAACCAAGCTGCTCATGTGTTAGCTAAATGGGCTCCTTCTGGTTCTAATATTTGCTATTGGGATGACAGACCCCCAATCTACATTCTTGATGTACTTATTTCTAATTTATCTTCTTAATAAAATTCTTCTTTTGCATTAAAAAAACACCAGCAATGATTAGTAATTGAGTTTAGTTAATTTAGATTTTTAGATATTTTTAAAATTTAATTTATCATTAAAATATTATGAATAAAATTTTCACATTGTTTTCCTAGAGCGTGTAGGACATAAGCAGAAGTTGGATTAAAATTGGGTTTATTAGACCAAAAAATAGAAGTTTTGGATCTATTTGTTGAAAAAGTTCAAATTCAACTTAGGTGACCCGAATAGTCAAGTTGAAGGACCTACTTGACCATTTGTAAGGGAAAGGGTCATTTTAGCCCCTAAAATTTTTAGCGAGGCTCAAATAAGCCCCTTTTTTAATTTTTAGGCTAAAAATGCTAGGGTTTATGTTTTTGAGCTGTATTGGCCCCTCTATGCCAACCTGGACAGACGACATTAGTTTTTCTTAGTAGTAATGATGACATGGCCGTCAAGTTAGGTCTCCCTAACATTAAAAACGTCTTCCCTATCATTAAAGACTTGCCATTAGTTTCTTTAATGGTTCACTTTACAAAAATCAGTTGAACCCTATAAATAATATAGAAATTGGTAGAAAAGGAAGCTATTAAGCAACACAAAACAATAGCTTCATCAGTGTCATTTTCATTAAGATCGACAAGGTTAAGGTAAAATAATGTTGAGATGGATTATGAGAGACCTCCAACATACTGCCATTGTCAAGTTAGAGCACCTATATGGACATTATGGACTGAGAATAACCCTAGTTGAAGGTTTTATGGATGCCAAAATTATGAGGTAAGTGAGATTGAGAATTTCTTTCCTTTTTAGTTGTATTTACTTGCTGGTTTTCAAATGATGGATGTGATGAAAAAAATATAGATTTTGTGTTAAGGAAATAGTTGTGGCTTCTTTTAGTAGCATGACGAGGAAATGAATGCTAGAAGTAGGGATGTTATTAACCATTTGAAGATTGAGAATAAAATTCTTAAAGCAGAAAATAGTAAACTAAAGGCAATGAATAGAAGAAAGGGAGGTTCTAATGATAGTGAAGTTGATGCTGTAATTGCAGAAGTTTGGTAAGACTTAAGAAGACTGAAGAAAGCAAGCCTTGAAGAATCAAATAGATGTAAAAAGAAGATGATAATGGCATTTTATGCTCTTCTTCTGTCATGGTGTATTTGTTTTAGTTTTGTTTCTCATTTGTTAGCTAATGGAATGTGGCAGTTAAGTGTATGTAATGTGCTAGTTTATATAATGTAAGAATTGAACTTTGGTTGTGCGATATACCTAGTGAATTCAACATTTATATGTTGTTAACAAAAAAAATTCACTGACAATGCATTTAGATAAGCAGAAAAAATATGAACTTCATTTAACATTAGTTGCCCTGAAAATTACAAAGTTTAAAAAATTAAAACTAAATTTAGTTCTAAAACCAAATCAATATGATAGTACTAAATATGTCCATAGATTGTATCTCAAAAAAGAGATAAAAAATATGGACATCTGTTGTATAGTAAAAAAACCAAACCAAAATATGTGCAATACAATATTAAACAGAGTTTTGCACAACTATTAGACACATCTGAGCATTACAAAACAAGCCAAAATATGAGCAACACAATATTTTAGAGTTTTGCACTCCCTATATTGTGTGTTAATATTAAAAAAAAATTAATTCTTGTTGAAATGGTTGTAGTAGACAGTGTCTTGGTCCTTCCACCCATGGCCACCATTTTTTTGCCCTTTTAATATATCTCCTTTGAAGTTCTTGAGCCTGTTCTTGCATCTATCTGGTTGCAATTGTAGGTGCTCCTTGCTATTTCAAACTAGTGGCTTGGTAAGGTGGATCACTTGGCTGTGAAACACTTGTGCCTGCGCCAGTGAACTTGATGTTCTTAACTGTACTTTAGTTATGCCCTTTTTCTTCCTTAATTCCCTCTCATTTGGGATTAGAAAATTAGTCTATGTATCAGCTGATATGTTAGACTCACTAATGCTAACACTGAGGAAAAAACCCTCTCTAACTCCTGTCTAGGCTAAACCAAATAACAGCCAAGTTAGAAATGATGCCAACAAAGGCAACATGAAAGCCAACACAACAAATACTTTGCTAACACCATGAACACCACCGGATTAAGAACAATAATTACACTTTATCATGACAGCCAATAAACAATGAAAAAAATTTGAAACTCACAATGTATATTGAAGACCATGTCCTCTCATTAATATAAAGTCCATGCCCACATGGACCACCCTCTCTACCTACTATATGCTTGCCCTTGTCACCTACTTGATGTGAAATAGATCCTTGAATTCTGCTGATAGCCTCAATGCTTGGAACTTGTTGACTTCCACTAACAACCTTATTTACAGGCTCAGTTGACTACAGTACACAAGAGAAAATGAATTTAATATATACATCGACTGTATATAAAAAAAACTTAACCAAAATATTAAAAAATTCACAAATTTACATTAAAAATGTACTTGATTCCCTTTATTCTTACATGTCGCCCTTATTTGTGGCGCAACCCATATAATTGTCTAGTCCCTTCTTTGAAAGCTTGCCATCTCTTTGACCAATATTTGATGGTTCATTGGGAGCTCGAACCTTTTATTTTCTTGGCCTGTTAGCTAATTTGGGTAAGGGTGGAGGTTCAATGGGCTGAAATTGGTCCATCTCATAAAATCTAGGGTCGGGGACTAGTTGTATAGGATATTGATATGTTGCTAAATATGTGGACTTATGGTACCACTTGGATATAGCAGTCATAGGGTCCATCTTTGAGTGATACAATGCACAAATTGCATGACAACATAGGATTCGTGTGAGTTCCCATGCCTTACAAGTGCATAGCTCCTTATCCAAATACACTAAGTGTTTATCTTGGCCTTCCCCTATTTCATACCCATTTATGCCATTGAACACTACTTTGCAACCACAACAACTCCAAGCTTGAAAGCTTGAAAGTATATGAACTTCCTTCTGAATACCCTTATACCATTTTAAAGTGCTTCCTTGCATAATTCTATTTTAGCTAGGGTCCTTGGGTTACTAGTTTTCAAGGCATATGCATAAGCCTCTAGTTGCTGGAACTGAATCCTATAGCTTCCACCCATTTCTTGTATAATCATCCTTTTAGCCCTTTTACATTTCTGAAGACTCACATTGATCTTCAACTCTTCTTCAACTTCAACCATCATGTCCTTCACCTTGAATGCATGATTATTGTATATTTTTTCCTTAAAGTGTCTTGCAAGGAATTTTATATATTGTAATTGGTATGGTATAATGTCTGAAGCATGCATGATATGCCTTCAATATTTTAATTGACAATTCAGGGTTTTTGCCATCCTTTGATATCCTAAACATAGAAGGGCAACCACTTTCATTCTTACATTTAGCTATTATCCTTGTAGGCTCATTGGGATTCAACTTCAATTTATACCCAAAACGCACTACATACTTAGACATTGCAACCCTTACTTCTTGTACATTTGTAAAAGTCATTTTAAGCATAAAATGACCTTCCCTATCATATCTAATCCTTTCTGAAGGTGCAACTCCATGGTTCTGTTCTTTATCAGA
This sequence comes from Mallotus repandus, assembly GCA_949671775.1. Lineage (NCBI taxonomy): Eukaryota > Viridiplantae > Streptophyta > Magnoliopsida > Malpighiales > Euphorbiaceae > Mallotus > Mallotus repandus. The sequence goes on along the minus strand of CATIWM010530652.1, from coordinate 7,694 downwards.
TTTTGTAGAACTATGTTCAACCTCATTAGATTATACACTCTCATCCTCAGCCTACTCTTCATTCACATACCCATTGGAGCCACATATGTATAATTGGTTTATCTGTTGATTACCTTTATGCCCTCTGTGCTTGGACCACCTCTTTGTGCTGCTATTTCAGAATTTGGTGAAACCCTATCTTTAGGTGTCTCTTTTGTTATATTTGGGCCCTCTGCACTGTGTATATTAGAATGTGAACATTGAGTACTAATATCAATATTATGTGCACCATCAACTTCAACTCTATGCTCTCCTTCTCCTTATAAATCAACACTATCATTAGTGTTAATTTCCACATTATACTCTAAGTCATCAGCATTAACACCTACAGTTTCGTTCCCCCCATTCTCATTCATAGAAACATTAATACCAAAGTTTTGAGGATTTTCCCATCCAATCTCTAAACATGAGGTGCAAACAAAGGCTCATCAACCTCATGATCAACAAAAAAAGGTAAATTTCTGCCACCCAAGAGTATCTACTTATGTAATTTAACACCTTTTAACTGTTTTATCATCATGTATTAAAAATAGTACATCTTTCATTTCTCTTCCTGGTTCACAGAGAAATATCTTCTTCACTAATTTAAACCCATATTTGTGTTTATATCTATATAACAGATCACTGTAACACCAATAATCAATATCAAAACCATACAATACGCCAATATCACCATTAGTGTATTCAACCCTGTCCTCTTCATACTTTCAAGTACCCCCAAAATGAAACACAAGATTTACAATAATTGACATCACTGTTAACAATAGAAAATAGCAGAAAAATACAAATGACAGAAAATGCCATTTCAAAAACAACACTTTCAACATGCAAATCAAAGAAAATGCCAAAAGGTTCCCTTATCTTTATTTATAGCTGCTGTAAAAGCACGCCTTCAATGGTCACTATTATCCTTCACTAACCTCAAAATTTTGTTTCATACATCAAGTTGAAATAAGTAAAATGATGGGTTTCTAGGGTAAAAGTCGAGAGAAAATGGGGATTTTTATCTCTCTTCTCTTCAACATGCAGAGGGTTGGTTGCAGCATTAATGGATATAGCGCCAAAACTCTTCCTTTTACTGAAACGACTTTCCTACATGGCTTGTGTGGGGTCCTTTTTTTTACATGGCTGCCATGTCAATTTGCCTTTCTGACGATATAATGGATTTCAAATTTGGCATCCGTTAGTGAGGGGCCAATACAACTCAAAAACATAAAACCTTAGGATTTTTTAGCCTAAAAATCGAAGAGGGGCTTATTTGAGCCTCGTTAAAAACCTTAGGGGCCAAAATGACCCTTTGCCCTACTAATTAAACTACTTAATCTTCAATCCTTATGCTTGGTATGGCGTTTATATAATTTCTTTTTGCTTACACACTTCAAAAGATTAATATAAGATTAATTTTTTTTGAGAGATTAAGCTTAACTAAAATTAATAAAATAATTATACCAATGGTTTAAGTTATAGAGAACTCGAATTCTTTTAAATAAGTTTTTGATTTCTAACTTTATCCCTTTATGAGATTCATCTAACTTGATTTCAATCAATCGGAATTCTTATAACCACCAAATATCAAAATAATTATAAATAATCAAAACAATTATTAGTTAGCACTTGCCAAAAAATTTGCCTTTTCTAGGAATTTTTTTTTCTAATGTTTTAAACTATAATCCAAAATTGTATCATCTTAAAAAGGCCGAATGCTCATTTTCACCCCTGAACATTATCTATTTGGTCTATCACACTTTTCAACTTTCATTTTAACCCATCAAACCTTTCAACTTTTATTTTGGACATCTTTCACCTTTGCAACACAAAAAATTAGCGCGTGAAAGATACTTCCTTTGACATGGAAACTTGAAGTACAAAAGTAAAAAAAAAAAAAGCCTATTTGGCATTAAAATTGTTAAAAAATAACAATAATACTATTTATGAATTAATTATTAAAAATAAAAATAACTAAACTAACTCTAACTTTAATCTCTTCCCTATCTTTATATTTCTTTTCCCTTAATCTAAATGAAGTCCATAGTTTGTATTATCGACAACCATCCCTTCCATGACTTATAACCATCACTTCTCTCCTTTTCTAGTCACTGGCATAATTCTCTTTCAATACTCTTTTTATTCCTACACAAATGTTGTATCTATCAAGTAGCATAAGTGGGGTTACCCCGTCTCTTGTGCCCATCTTCATTCTCAGGCAACTTCTAAGGCAAAGCTCAATCCAAAGACACTAAGTGTATTCGCATATAGTATTTGAAAGTTTCTCGGCTTTTAAAGTCATATGGGTTCCACTTATTTCGATCTACATACATCTTCTTTTACCCTGATGAAGAAGTCAATAACCATGAGTTGAGAAGCTCTCTCATTCTGATATCTCCAAATTCTGCCTACCACTTGTTTGATGGAATGCCAAAGAAGACATATTCATTATTTTTTAAGATTTAAGGTTAATTTGATCCTCTTCTTTTTTAGCTCATTACTAATTTTTGTAAAATTTGGTGGTGCTCATGAGTGAATTTGATGATAGCTCAATGAACAACAATGTGATTTGGATTCTAAATGTGCATGAAGGTAGCAACTTAGTGAATAACAATTGTTAATTTAATATTATTTGTTATTTTCTTCAGTTTAGGGTGAAATTTGGTTTTTTTTTAAGATAAGAGATTTAGCTTCTTTAATTTCTATTTGGTGCAAAGGATGGTGATTTGGGCGGTGGTGTATGGTGGTGCGAATGGGTAATTGGTAGGAGGAAGAAGATGATCTGTTCAAATTACAATTACATCCTTTCTACATAATTATTACATTTTAGTACATTAATTTAATATGTTAACATATTTTTTTAACTTCACTTGCACTAGAACGCGTGAAAATATGTTTTTGTACACTATAGCAATCCATGATTGAAACAAAATAAAATATATTAATTTTATAGGAAAAAGAGGTCCAAAATCAAAGTTAAAAAATTTGATGGATTAAAATGAAAGTTGATGAGTGCGATAGACCATAGTTAAATTCAAAGGTGAAAATGTTCATTCCGCCATCTTGAAAACAACATCGTCTAATTAAGCTGAAAGTCATTGTTCAAATTTTTATTTAAATAGCACTTAAAAAATTGAAGTTGACTTGACTGATAAATTTGCATTCGGTACTGGCCTATGAAATAAAATTTCCCTTCTCACAATATAGTTCACCACACAAATCTGATCGAGTCATTTCGACATATATCTTTAGCTCCCTCTTCATCTTCTATAATCTTCAGCTATTTTAACTATCACTTGGTACTTGGTTTTATGGCTTCTACCACTACTAGTACTAATACTGTAGAAGAGCTCAGGGAAAACTGGGATGTATTTATTTGTTTTAGAGGTGAAGATGTGCGTGATAATCATAATACGTTTCTCGACGATCTGGAGGAAGAGTTGAAGGATACACACAAGATCAAAGTTTTTGTGGACAAAAGGTTGCCTACAGGAGAAGACATATCGACCCTCTTGAAGAGAATCGAGAACTCATATATTGCAATTGTCATTTTCTCCAAAAGATTTGCAGATTCTTCATTTTGTTTGGATGAGATCGTGAAGATATGCAAACGCAGGAAAGCACCAAACAAACTTATTGCCATACCAGTCTTTTACCAAGTAGATCCGGCGCATGTTCAAGACCTGCAAAACAGATATTATTCAGAAAGATCAAGATCAGAGCAAAAGGAGAAGGAAGAAGATGATTTGAGGCCCTCTGAGGTCTCTTACGAGGTGAATCCGGGGCATGATCATGACCAGCGAAACAGATCAGAAAGATTAGAACCAAGTGCAAAAAAAAGAAGAACTGTCTCTGAAAGCAGGCCTTTTGAGGACAATTTTCTTCACCTCGTTAAACAAGACCCCAACCAAGAACAGAAAATAAAGAATTGGCTGGAGGCTTTGACGGAAATAAGCAACATCAAAGGATACGATGGACAAAAAAGATTGGCCTCAAACAATTTCAAGTATGTTTTGCTATTGCTTTACTCTTTTTTTATTTTTTTTAAATACATGGGTTAATTTTAAATTTTAATGATATTAAAATTAATCTTAACTTTTTATATATTATTTTGACAATCAGACATTTCAAACTAAATCCGATTATTAAAGAAAATTTTATATATATATATATATATATATATAATCGACATACTATTATTATATATAAAAAAAAAGCAAAACAAAAACATCAATATAAAATAGAAATAATAACATTGTTAGTCTTATAAATTAGATTATTTTTTCAATTAAGTCCTTTAAATTTTTTTTTACAGTAAAGTTCTATAAGTTTAAAAAAACTTTTTATTAGTTTCATTCATCAGTCAAATCAAATTTCCGTTATTCAACCCTTAAAATTAATTTTTTTTTTTTTTACATATAAGTTCTAAAGCTATAAAAAATGTTGTTTTTGATATTTTAAATAAATAATATTTTTTATTTTTATTTTTGACTTTTTTTATTATTTAACCTTCATAATAACTATATATTTCACTAAAATAATTTTTTAAAGAATAAAAATAATATTTTTCTTAAACTATTAGTTGAATAAATATTTTTTATATGGAAAAACTCATCTAATTTTATCAATATTATGATTTGTATTAGATTTCAAAAAACTCATCTGTTTTATCTTAAATTAATTTTATTTTATACAAAAAATAAAATTATTAATTGAAATATATTATTTTTTAAATATTTTTTATAAAATAGCCTAATTTAAAGAAATATTTATAAAATATAACATAAATTATAACATTGACAAAACTAATTGAGTTTATCCAAGTAAATAAAAAAATATTCATTTAAGATATATTAATTAAAATTTATATTTAAACACAATTAAAAATACTTAATTAATTTTATTTATTATTATTAATAAAATAATAATTTAAAAAATTATTTTAATGAGTTATATAGTTTTTATAAAAGTTAAATAATAGAATAAATTATAAATAAATAAATAAAAATATTATTATGTAAAATATAAAAAATAATATTTTTTATAATTTTAGAATTAAAATATAAATAAAAATTTAATTTTAATAATTAACTAATAAAAAATTATTTTCACTAACGGATATAACTAATAATTTTTTTTTTTAAACTTATAAAATTTTATTATAAATTTTATATTTATAAAATTTTATTAAAAAAAATGATATAATTTATAGAGATAAAAATGTTATTATTTCATATAAAATATAGTTCAGCCCCCGCATGTCTGGCCTGATGGCCAAGGGGGCGCCAAGGTGTGTCTCGGATTGAGACCCACCTTCCCTTTCTCTTTGGTTAAAATATATATATATATATATATAAAATAGTTCATAGGGCATGAGAGTAAGCCTAATGCCTAATGAGAGAGCCCATGCTGTTTGGGTCCACAGTGCTCTGGACTGGATTCAACTGTGTGGACCTCTGTTTGATTCATTCCTCTTTTTGATCCATCCTTCTTATTTGTCTCCGTTGGGAGCGTCATTCCCGGAGTTGTAGGTTGCTCTAGGTCTGTCAGAGCTATGGATTGAATATCTTTAGAGAGCTGATTGTTGCTCTTACTACCCTTTTCGGACTCATTTCTTTGCTTGCCAAAGGAGGATGGTTCTGCTTCCAGAGAAGCCGTATTCAACATATGCTTTTTAAGAACACATGCAGATACAGAGGTTTGGCTTTCCTTCTTGCCATAGTTAGCAGTCCTTAGCTTAATCTTAAAGATATTCTCCTTATTCAAGTATTGCACAGATAAAATTTAAGTGGGATGCCATACCTGGTCAAGCAATAATTTGAGGAGATGGGAAGTATAACTTTTGCCATTAAGGATCTTACCAACGACCGTTAGACTTTCTTTTTCCTCTGATAGATCATTCAAATTTTGCTCTTCCATTAAAAACTCTCTGAAGGTTGTTTCAGAGATCCTTAAAGGTCGCGATTATTAACTAGGATCAGAGAAAAAGAGTGCGATTGATTATTAACTGGGACGGAAGAGGGGCAGGGGGAGGGGGAGTTGATTCTGCTATTTCTGAGATTAGAAACTGAAAAGGCGATATTGGGTTTTCGTAGGAGACGATTCAGAATAGATTAAAAACCCTAGAATGTATCGAGAGCACTATTACTATCAAGAGAGAGAGCCGAGTTTCTCTCACTAAAATTATGGATATGATAAAAATATTTTAATTTTTGCTTGGTATATATATATATAACCGACATACTATTATAATAAAAAAAATTTGCCACATTTGGACCAAGCAATTAGCATGTGTAATGCCAATAAATAGGCATAATTATGGGTGATGGGTGTGTGTGAGTTGTAGTGAGCAAAGTTGAGCGCTTGTGGGTGAGTGCAAGTAGTGAGCAAGTGTTGGGCATAGTGAGTTGGTGTCATGCGCTTGTGAGCGTCTCTTTTGAAAGTAATTAACATATAGTTGAACGTATGTTTAAAATTTAACCAAAAAAAAAAAGTTAAAAGTAGATTAATTATATTTATCATTTAATTATTAGTTGAACTTAAAAAACTACATTAAATTAATTTTTATTTAAATAAAAATATTAATATTAAAAATATTGAAAAAATAAAGTGTCATAGCTCAAATAAAAAATTTACTGAAATTGTAATAAATTATAAATTTAATGGAATTGTAATATTTACATTGTTATATACAAAAAAATATAAATTTTATTATTTTTAAATTTTTTATTAAAAAATAACTAATATTTTTTTATTATCTTATGATTAATTAATATATGAAATTAGTTTTAGAGTTGAGATAATTTAATTATGAAAAATATTGAAGGATTATTATCTAATTATTTAAATAAAAACTTATCAAAATTGTAATGAATGATAACTATATTATGTTAATATCAAATTGTTATAAATAAATAACATTGTTGTTATTTTTAAAATTTTTATTTAATAATAATAATAATAATATGTTTAATAGTTTATTTACTATATATCACGAGTCTAAAAATTTTTTTGTTCACGTGTGAAGCATGTAGTTGTTTCCTAGTATATATAAAACTGTACGAAGAGGAGAGGGGATAGGTAAAATTATGAAAAAGTTTTAACTTATTATTTTATAAAAATTAGATAATTTTGTTATTTACTAATAAAAGGAAAATTAAATTAATTAAAATATAATTATAATTTATTTGAAAGTCTATTTCCTATTTTCATTAGACTAACTTTTATTTTATTTTTAATAAAAATTAAATTCTAATTTGATGAAGAGTATATTTCCTATTTTAATTTGGTTAACTTCTATTTTATCTCTAAGAAAATTAAACTATTGAAAATATTTGTAGTAATTTTGTTAAAAATATATATTTTTCTATTTTAGTTAGGTCTACTTATATTTTAAATAATATAAATCAAAATCAAATTATATAACATAATTTTATAAGTCTTACTATATTATATTTAATAAGTAAGTAATTAAAATTAAAATTAATAAATTTTATAAAATAATTAATTATGAAAATATTAATGAATATTTTTTTTATTTAAATAGAAAATTCATAAAGAATGTAATAAATTACTATATTATAATTCTATCAAGTTTGTGAAATTAAATTATTATTTAGATAAAAATATTGAAAGAACGATGTATAATTGTTAAAATAGAAAATTTATTA
>CATIWM010530568.1:0-12960 GCA_949671775.1 Mallotus repandus | reverse complement strand
TTTGGCCAATATGCAAAGAAAGAATTTTTTTTTAATTATTCATGCACACAAGTACACTCATGCAAAATTTTTAAAAAATTACTGTTTTTTGAATTTTGCTCTTGTACTCTAAAATTTTATTTGTTTTAGTCATTTTAACCGGTAGGATGAGGGGAACGTGCTCGTATATTTGGTTTTATTTTATTTGATCGGGTGGTTAAATTTTTACGTAATTAAAGTTAAAATTTTGTGGTTGTCACTTTTAAAAAAAAAAATTGGGCCATCTCAATTTTTTATGTACACATAAATATTATTATAATAATTATTATTATTATTATATTTTTAATAATATTAATAATAATCAACACAATTGAGTGATGGACATAATAATAATAATAATAAGAAAAATAAATGGCTTTGCATGCAAGAGGAATGATTTGGTCAATGTGCAGAGAATGAATTTTTTTTTTAATTATTCATGCGCACACACACTCATGCAAAAATTTTAAAAAATTATTGTTTATCGAATTTTGTTCCTGTACTCCAAAATTTTATTTGTTTTAGGCATTTTGACCAGTAGGATGAGGGGAGCGTGCTCGTATATTCGATTTTTATTTTATTTGGTCAGATTGTTAAATTTTTACATGATTAAAGTTATTTTTTTTTAATTAATTTGTACATTTCGCCAGTTGGACTGGCGAAATGTACAAGAGCAAAAAAAAAAATTTGCAAACTCATTTCACCAATAGCACTGGTAATATGTGCATTTTGCCAGTGCCACTGGTGAAATGCCTGTAAATGAATTCTCCCCCCTACACCTCGACTAAAAGTACCATATATTGAAAATATATTTGAGAAACTACCATAAAACCTGAAATTATTTCAAAAAGTACTATAATATGAAAATTTGACAAATTTTTACTACAAATAAGTAAATTGCCCATGAACTTGTGTGAAGGGGTTCAAGGGTCAAATTGCTCGATTTTAAATTTTTGGTACAAATAAGCACAAAACTACTATTTGGAGGTCAATTAAACACTTATCTGATATATATATATATATATATATATATATATATATATATCAGTGTTAATTTCCAACATTACAAGAGAAAAAGATGGGAGGTGAGGATTTGATTCTTAATCTTCTCAACTGAATATTCATTTTTTTACCACTTGACTTATTTGTGAAGAATTGTGTGATATATATGAGGCGCATGTTTGTCACAATCAATATCTCAATTACACTATACTAGAATGTTCTAAGTACAACTATGGACTATTTGATTTGTCACAATCAATATCTCAGTTATACTAGACTAGAATGTTCTAAGCACAACTATAGATTATAGCTTTTTTTTTTTTTTTTTGCGTAAAGATTATAGGTTTTTTTTTTGCCACATTACCTCAATTACACTAGAATCATTGATTCATGTGAAGCTTAAAATATTTTTAATTAATTAATTAAAAATAATAATTTTAGTAAATTTAATTTTATTATTTTATAAAATAACACATCTTTCACATTTTCTATATGGTACGTCACATTATTATTTTTTATTAAGTTTACTCAAAATATATATTATAAATTAGTAATATTAGTAATAAGATTCAATTTATGTCACATTTAAAAATACATAAGACACATAATTTCAATAATTAACTTTAAATTTTTTTTAAAACAAACTTTTTCTAATTTCTCTTTCTCTCTCTATATATATTCAAAATTTTAATTTTCTTAATCTCTTACTCTTACTCATATAACTTTTTTTATATATTGCTTAATATCTATAAATGAAAATTAAAAATTAAAAGCAATTTATAATTTGAATTGATTTTTAATGAAAAAATGAGAAGTTAAATAGATGATGCAATTTAAATTTAAATTTTGAATTTTTAAAAATTCGAAAAATTAAAAGGAATTTGTGTTGAATAATATTATTTTAATATATTAGCTCGAGTTGAGGCAACAAAAATTACTATTCAATAAAAATTATGAATTTATTGAATGTCTATTAAGATAAACACGTAGAAGAGAATAACTTACCTGAATAAGTAAAGATATACACGTAGAAGAGGAGAAAAACTTTTCTAATTAGCACAGCACGAGACCCAGGGACATCAAAAAGGAGCTCTTCTAATAAGCAAGGAAATGGAGGTTGAAGAGCATCGCCAAATTGTTGAAGAGAAACATCAGCATCACCTTCAATGAACAACACACCTTCACCTGTACATTCTACTATAAGCTTACGGTTAGGCCCTTCTCTAAGCCTACCAGCAAATGGATAGTAAAACACAAGGGTTTTAGCAAGTGCCTCTCGAATGGTCTTTACAGGGTCTTTCCCTTTCATGGAATGATCGTGCCGATAAAATTGTATCACCGGAATGTGGAACCGGAGGTCTTCTTGGTCATCGATGTCTGATAATGGCTTGAACTCATGTGTGGTGGGCTTAGCCGGAGCTATGAGCTCAGGCACTTGCCTGTGCACCTTGAAAACTAGAGAGGTGGCTGGTGGTGGAGTCATTTCTCAAGAATTATTGTGTATTGGCATATAGGCAAGGGATTTGGTGTTTTGTGTTAGATTAAAGGGTGGGTATTTATAGAGATGTGATGTTGATTAACTAGCGTATCTTTTTCATATATAAAAAAAAATGGGCAAAGGTGCATTTTCACCACTAATGTTTAAATCGAGGAACACATATGCTTTATGTATTTTTCAGACCATTTAAGGATAAAATTAAATTTTTTCTATGTTTTAACCTCCTATGATGCATGAAAACTTTCAGAAATTCATCGAAAATATTTTAGGGTTGTTTTTGCAAATATAAAAAATTAAGAAACATATTTCCTACTTGAAAAAGAGTTTTCAATTTAAAAAATATATTTTTTAGTATTTTTCTAAATAAGAAAAGAGACAAATTAAAAAATAATTTTTATATTTTTTTTAACTAAACAAATAAATTTCTATAATTATACTATTACTTGATAAAATAGATAAAATTTTTTAAAATTTATATATAAAATTTATATTTATATATATTTATATATTTTTAATATTTATTTATATATTTTTAATATTTACATATTTTTTATATTTTTATTTTATATATTTAAAAAAATAAAATTTTACCGCATCTGTTTCCGTGCTAAATAGATAACCCCTCTTATAACGGTAAGTAATTTAAGATCTAACAGCCGTTTGTGCTGCACTGATGTGACCATACAAAGAAAAATGACTGCCACAACATAAAATAAATAAAATTGTCAAACACAATAAAGCCATATGGCCCCCACTTTGGTCCCAAACCTCGCACAAACAAACAAATACGTTTCTTTATTTGAAAATCACTAGAAAAATATTAATTTTAGTGGAAGTATTTTAATTTTCTCACAAAGGCTTAAAATATTTGATAAATTAAAATTTTATATTTGTAATCATTGTTAATAAATTAAATTAATTAGTACAAATCCAAATAATTTTTATATAAGTTTTTTCACAGTTTTTCATTGAAAAAGAAAACTGTTAATTTATACTAAAAATATATATAAAAAGTATTGATGTATTTTTAATGGATTATAAGCAACAAATAATAAAGATATTTTATCTTTAACCAACTAAAAGATAATACATAATTTGTATAATTATTTGTATACAGGTTTTGTTTCTCTTAAGCTGTGAATACCATTAATCTGCAGACTCTTCCAGCTATTTTGATGTTGATTTCAATTCGCAAACGTAACTTACTGATAGAAGGATTTTTATCTATGACCCTTTGAAGTCTATCATCTAATATTTTTATAGAAAAAATTACAAATTTGACGTCTGAACTTTTCGGTTATTTTTTATTTGAGTGACTAATTTTTTTTTTCTTGCAATTAGATGTCTAAACTTCTAATTTTTGTATCAGTTTGGTGCTTCCGACCGGCATGTGTTAGCTAGAATGCTTAGTATATATTAATAGGGCCCACTTTATGAATAACACATTACCATGTTATCATGAATAAGTAAAATGACAAAAATGACCTAAAATAATGCAAATAAAAAGACTAAAACATCCATCTTCAACTAATCTAAAACAGACAAATAAAATTAGCAGAAATCATATATTAAAAATCATTATCAATCAAAATCTAAAAAAAAAAAAATTGCACATCATGTTCTTGATGTCACTGTAAATAATGAATGAAATAAGAACAAATGTATTTCAAAATTTTTTTTATGGTCTATCATCAATCGTTTGTCTTTGAAAAAGAAGATAAACATAAAGAACAACGAGAAAAAGAATCACAATTCTGCTATATTATTGTTCAAATCCAGACTATATATGTTATATAGCTTCATAACATCCTTACTGGAGCACCCATCAATAGTAAATTTCCAGTGGAGCATCACCCAAACACGGAGTTCCACTTGGTCATTTCTCTTTTCTGCTATCCATATACATCATCAAACCACATAGTACTTTTAACAAATATGTAAACTACAATTTCTAATTCAGAGTCCATCGGCGATCGCGTCTCGCACCACCAGTAGTCTATCGGGTCTCGGCTTCATCAACGATCGGAGATTGGGTCTCGCACCACCAGCAAGCGATTGGGTCTTGGCTTCATCAATGATCGGAGATTGGGTCTTGGCTTCATCAATAATCGCAACTTGGCTTATCAACGATCAGACTAATCGGAGATTCGGTCTTGGCTTAGTTTAGTTATTGATCTTTTTTATTTGATTTGATTCAGTTGATTTAGTTGTGATATTTGATTTAGTTGCTCTTTGATTCAAAGATCTGCTTGTTATTTGATTTAGTTGTGCTCTGTGATATTTGATTACATGGTTATTGATCTTAGTTTAGTTATCGATCTTATTTATTTATTTATTTTTTTGAACAAAGATCTTTTTTATTTTATGTTTGTCTAATTTTTTTATTGATCTTAGTTTAGTTATTGATCTTTTTTATTGACAAAATTTGGATTGATTTAGTGTTTAACATGTAATCTCACAAAACCCATTAGCAGATTTAATAAAAACTATCAAGAACCGGATCAAAATTTAAATTAAAATATTTAGCTTATATAAAATTTAAATAATTAATCATATAAATTTTTATGACACTATCTAAAAGATAAGTATTTTTTAATTGATTAAAATTTATTTTTTAAAAATAATTATATTTTCTTAGACACTTACATGTAAAAATAATTATAAATCTTAAAAATAAATCTTATAATAATTTAATAATTTATGAAACTTAAAGAAATCACTACTGTTATTTTTTCTTTAATTTTTGTTGCAAGACCATAATTAACTTAGAATTTTATTTCAGGCGTGATTGTAATTTAAGTTCACTTTTATTGTGCGGTTCATAATTTCATGGCCTCCAAGAGCTCTAAAAATGTTACAAGTAATTCAGGTTTAGATTCTTTAATATAACTGAATTAATACAATTATCCTTTTTAATATTTATTTTGTTTATTATGTGACATCATCAATTTTGAGTAGCGAGAGAAAAACACCTTCCAACTCTAATGAGGAGGATGATGTTGCCTTTTTATCACAAACCACTGGCTCTAATTCAGTTTCAAATGAAGGTACTAATCAATCGAGTTCAGTAACTTGCACCGAAAGAAAAAATAAGTCTGAGATTTGGGCATATTTTAGAAAACTTTATGATTCTAAAGGGAAATATAAGGAAATGGCTGCTTGTGTTTATTGTGGTAAGGACTATCAAAGTGGGAGTATTCAAAGGACATAAGGGTTATGGAAGCATTTAAGGGATACATGCCAAAAATGTCCTGTAGATTTAAGAAAAGAGATAAAGATAGCACACAAGTACAAAGATAAGACACAAAAATTATTGACTTTTCATACTTCAATTGAAAAATATGATGGTGCTAAACTTTCTTCTTGGAGCTTTAATCAACAAGAATCTAGGATGACCTTAGTTAGAATGATAATCAAGGATGAACTCCCATTTAGGTTTGTTGATGGGGAAGGATTTAAAAAATTTATTACAGTTAGTGCCCTAATGTTTCATATTCCATCTAGATTCACAATTGCTAGAGATTGTTACTCCTTATTTGTCGAAGAAAAGAAAAAATTACGTGCATTCCTTGCTAATGAATGTCAAAGGGTTTCATTAACCACTGACACATGGACAAGTATTCAAAAAGTGTCATATCTTTGTTTGACGACCCATTTTATTGACTCAAATTGGAATGTGCATAAAAGAATTTTAAATTTCTCTATTGTTAAGAGTCATAACGGGATCAATATTAGTAATATTGTGGATCTTTGCATGGAAGAGTGGAGTTTGAGTAAGGTTATGTGCATAACAGTTAATAATGCATCATCTAATGATATTGTCGTTCAATAATTGAAGAACAAATTGATGAAGAGAAATGCATTTGTTCTAGGTCGTGAGGCATTTCACATGAGGTGTTTTGCTCATATTTTTCAATTAATTGTTTGGGATGGTCTTGATGTTTCTCAAGGTTGTATTAAAAAAATTAGAGATATTGTTAGGTACATTAGAAGTAGTCCATAAAGGTTGGATTTGTTTAAAAAATATTGTGAGCTAGTGAGCATCAAGTTCAATGCATCCTTACAATTAGATTTCCCAACTAGGTGGAATTCAACTTATTTGATGTTAAATGTTGTCGAGGGTTATCAAAAATCATTTGATAGGTTAGAAGATTTGGATCCTAAGTTAGTAATTGAATTTGGGGATAATTTACCTAGTGAGATTGGTTGGATTAAAGCAATAAATCTTACTAAATTCCTTAAAAGATTCTATGATATCACTTGTAAAATATCCAGCTCATTGTATTGCACTTGCAATTTGTACTTTCCGGAGGTAATGCACATTTTGAAGGATTTGACTACTTTTCAAAGTAGTAAAGATCCTTCTTTGGTTGAGATGGGATGGCAAACGAGATAAAATTTTGACAAATATTGGGGTTCTCTTAGAAAGATGAATGTTATGCTTTTTATAGGTGTTGTATTAGATTCTAGATATAAGATGAATTATCTAAGGGTCAAATACACCACTTATTATAATGAAAAAGATGCACATGAGTTGGTGGATAGGGTAAGAAATGCTATGAATGATTTAATGGAAGAGTACAACCTTGTACATGAATAAGGGTTGGATTTTCAAAAGCAGCCCCATTTTGGTGATAATGAAGAATGCATTAATATAATGTAAGATGATAGGAATGAGAGAGATAACTATTTTTTACAAATGGAAGGTGAACAAAAATTGATAAAAGAGAGCTGGATAGGTATTTGGAAGAGTTACTAGAAAAATATACTATTGAGTTTGATATTTTGGAGTGGTGGAAGATCAACTCAATAAGATATCCAGTTTTATCAAAGGTTGCTAAGGATGTCCTTACTATTCCATCTTCAACCGTGGCTTCTGAATTAGCCTTTAGTACGGGAGGTAGGACTTTTGATCAATTTAGGAGTTCATTAACTCCTACTACCACGAAGGTTTTGATATGTTGCAAAGATTGGCTAAGAAACTCAAGGAAACCAATCCAGTTTGAAGAATCAATTGAAGATCTTGAAAGATTTGAATCAAGTATGATAAAAATTTATTTTTCAATTAATAATATTATTTTTCGCCTAACACAATTCAATAAACTCAAATAAATTGTTATTTATTTCAAAAATTATTCAAGAACCAGAAATGAAGGAAAATGTCTTATCGAAGACAACTTTGGATTACTAAAAACATTTTCAAATGGTATGTGTTGTGTTGTATTTTCTGTTGTGTTGTATTTTCTTACTTCATATGTTGATTTTATTTTAGAAAACAGCAGTTAATCACTAATTCATTTTTATGTTAAATATTGTTGTTGTTGTTCATTTGTTATTGCTATTGCCTACATTAAATATTGTTGTTGTTGTGCAAATGTCTAATAGCCATTTTTGTTGTTTTATTTTTTTTAAAAGAATAAGCAGGTTGTGAATGAAAGTGAGAGGCTGAGGTTGATGCCTTCATATCGTCAATTTGTTCGTTATTGAAAATTTATAATGTAAATTTATTTATTACTTAAATTCTCAAAAACAAGTTTTGAACCGTACCATACCGAACCATTCCAATAGAACCGAATCCCCATACCCAACTATTCCGAAAAATGGGATGGTATTGGTATGGAGATTTTTAAATTAGGTACTGGTACTGGAGATTTTATTTATGACATCCTCGAAATATGGTACGGTACCAGAGATTTTAAATCTCTGGATTTACCCGTACCGTGCTCACCTCTACTTCTAAAACCCTCACAAAGTTGCAACCATTAAACTTGCATTTACAATGGTAATTTGTTTAGAATGTTAATAAAAGGAACATGTAAATTTAGGTGCGAGTATTTACTTCAGGTTTTGATAAATTTTTTCAAATTTTTATTAGATTTAAATTAATTTTTTTAGAAGTTCAAGTTAATATGATTTCAAATTTTTAAAATTGGAATAATTTTAGTTCCCTTTCATTTTAAATTAAAATTTTTTTATTTATTGAATAAATTAAATAGATTGAATTTTTATTTTTATTATTAAATTATGAAAATGCCTTAGACGGGGTGAATAAGGCAATTGAAGGATTTTACAAAATTTAAACGAAATTAAGGAATAAACAAGAAGTAAAAGAGATTAAAGTAGGAAGAATAATGAACACAACGATGTAAGGAGCTCGGGTTCAACAACAATCCTATGTCTCCACCTAACTTATCCCCAAGTTACAATTTTCAATTTCACACAATCTTATTCATAAGATTGAGATTGCACAAGATTTTAAGGCTCACTCTTTCAAACTTACACATAAGAGTTTCTAGGCTTACTATTAAACCAAATCCCAAGTGTTTTAATGGCTAAACACTTAAACCAATTCCTTTAGAATAGAATCTCACTTCTCGTTTTCTAAACCTAGAAAATTAGAAGAACAAAAATATATATTCTAACACTCACGAACTCTCACAAGAGTTTATACAAATATGAAAATTATTTAAGAGAGAATTTGATAGCTTAATTGAATGCTTAAGAGAGAATTTGAATAATCAAGTGTCTTAAACCTTCAATTGAACTCTAATGGTTGTTTATATCGATAAACAACTCAAATTATAGTTGTTGGAGGCATTGATTGTGTCTCCAACATCTTTTGTTGAATTTTGAATCATTTTAGACTTTTTGCAGCTGATACATCACGCACGATCGTGAAGATCAGGCCTTGGCTCATGAGTGTCAATTTGAGTACCGTTGTATTCAAACATATCCGTTGAATGCTGTTTGGACTGCCCCTTATGAGCCACTCACAATCGTGAGGGCAGCTCGTGAGCGACTCAGAATTTGCTCACTTGCTGTAGCTTTAAAATTGAAGGTGCAGGGTACTGGCTTATGAGCAGACACTTGTAGGTCCAAAAATGAGTGTTTTGGACTCCTCTTTACTTCGGATAGTTTAGGTATATATCTGGGATATTATACTTCATCGAAATACAGTATAATGATTGTATGTCATATTTTCAGACTTGAATAAATAATCTTGATGAATAATTAAGTTCCTACACTCTTGGATGAAAAACATTCGAAACTTAAATTGATTGTCAAAGATCAAAATTAGGAGTTTGATCATGCAAATGGGCAACAATCTCCCCCTTTTTTCTTTAACAATTTAATAAAAAATAAATAATGTGTGTGTGTGTCAAAAACATTTAATAAGAACAAATTAATGCTTTGAGAAATAACTCCCCCTTTCAAATTAAATAAATGCAATGATAGAAATTAATTTGCTTCCCCCTAATATATGCAATAAGTTAAAAATAACATATTTAAGAACAAGGAATTTTGTAAATAAAAAAAATAAAAATATCAATTAAAATAAAAAAAATATCTCCTTTAAGAAAATATATTTCTTTATTTCTCCTCCTTTTTGGACATGATAAGAAATATAAATTTATAAGTTAAGGAGAATATCAAGGCTTTTTATAATGCATCACAACAATAGTACATATAGCACTTTTAAAGACCAAGAAATAAAACAATAAAAAAATATGGCAAACAAAATTTTATTTCCCTTATGAAAGACCAAGAAAGAAAAATAAATTCATAAGGAATAACAAAGTGAGCAAAACAAGGCTTAAAATCACAAATATGCTAAAAATATGATAACATGATAATTAATACTTAAATAAAACATTACAAACATTACTAAAAAAATAGTACATATAAGTACCACTTAAAAGCATACCAACACATAACACACATGATCATGTAGCGCTCAGCATATCACAAATACAAACACATCTTTTTCTCCCCCTTTGGCAAAGACAAAAGGAAAAGAAAGAGAAAAACTAGAAACAAACCATAAAGAAACCGAAAGGAAACAAAAGACCAAGAACGAAAACAATAGAAAAAAAAGATAGACCAAAACTAAGAAAAAAATAACTAAGGGTCTTGGAATGGACGAGGAGGCGGAGGAGTACTCCAAGTGCATTGGATGTTATGATGAGTATAGAGGTGATGAATGTCATGCTCCATATGATCCATTCTTTGCTCAAACCTATCAAGCCTTGTGTCCACATGATCAAACCTTATGTTGAAGTTTGATTCTATAATAAAGAGACGATTAAAGAAACCACCTACCCATGACAATTCTCCTTCGACACTTTGAGAGGTAGAGGGTCCTCTTTGACTCTTCCTTTAAGTAGTAGCTTGAGAAGGATCTTGCTCTTGTTGTTCTTCTTCATCAATACCTTCAAGACCATGAGTGCCTATATGTTTAATGTCTTTCAAGTCTTGTTCTAGCTCCTCATCAACATCTTCATCTCCTACTTCATCTTTCCATACCTAAATATTTCTAACAAGCTTGAATTGTCTTGAGTTTCTCAAAATATTTTCATTAAGAAAGGAAGGAGGAAGGGAAGGAACAATGTTAAGGTCGATTTCAAAGAAATTAGCAATTCTAGTAATGATCCCTCCAACACATAGTGCACCATTAACACTATCACTAACCAACCACAAACGTGATGCGGGTCAAATTAATACCCTAGTCTCTAAGACTAAGTATAGAGCAAGTAAGGTGTCGAATACTTGGAGATCTTGGAGCAATTTTATATTAATTGAGTAGATACTTGGATGGATAAGCAAATGATATTAAATATTATGTTAAAAATTTCTAACTGTCTTAAAATTACCCCTTAAATACAAATTACTCTAATTAAACTAAAAATAGTATAACAAATTCAAGCAATGTATATTAGAATTACAATTGAGAATTAATCAAGAACTATATTTGTTAATAAATACATAATTACATAAAATGATTGGAGAATTTAACCAACAATCCTTAAGAGCAACTCTCATTGTCAATTAAAGTTATTTTCATTTAGAGTCTACAAGCATTCTCATGACATTGTATAGATAAACAAAAAACATTAAGTTCCAAACCAATTCTTAAACCCTTTAAAGTGAATTTCTTGTCTCCAAGTACTTTCCTAACCCTTAAATAAATTCAATTGGATTTCCACCAAAGTGCTCCAATTCTCATTGTGAACATTTGATTGACAAGTTATATATGGTGATCAAACATACATAACACATTCCAAAACTCAATTGAAATTAAACTATTCATGAAATATAAAGATAAAAATGTAGTTCATAGATTAATTCATCAATGCAATTCTAATAATAAGGACTTAGCCAAAATATATAGTATTCAAAATCAAACAACAACATGGAAATAAATTAAACATCAAGCAACTAAATAGAGAAAAAGAGGAAAAGATTATGGTTGATAAACTCTTCAATAATCTCCAGGAAGTTACTTGTATTGCATGATCCTCTTGATATCTTCCTTGAACTTTTTGGCTATGTCTCTTAACACTTGATACTTTAATAATAAAACTCACAATTGATACTAATATATTCTAAATAAAAACCAAGTGTTTTTCATGCCTAAAATAGAGCCAAGTTCATGTATTTATATGCTTCCCATCATCCTAATTCGTGCTCCTTCAAATAGATGTAAATATGAAAAGGTACAATGAAGGGGTGTGAAGGACAACTCGGCACTACTATGTCGACTCAGGAGTAACTCGGCACCATCCTTCTTTGTTATGAGTTAGCACTACTGTTACGAGTCGGCATGGTTGCCTTCTGTCATGACTCGGCACACTCTACTTGATCCTTACCTTGGCCTTTCCTCGAGCCCTTCTTAATTCCAAGGTGTTCAAATGCACTTCTATTTATGGATTAAGCTTAAAAGAACCTACAAAACAAAAAAATTAAAGTGAGAACAACAAAGATAAAGATAGTAATGCAATAATGAAACAAACATAAGCAAAAACTAAGAAAAAATAAACATAACCATACTAAAGAACTATGCTATTTTCCATTATAACAAACTCCCCCACATTTAGACATTGATTGCTCTCAAGGAAGAATAAAGATCTAAGTGGGAAAATAACAAAAATCTTTTATCTTCTCCAAAATAAATTTAGCTATCTCAACAAGTCATCTTAATCATGAAAGAGGTTAAGAAAAAGATTGTTAACAAGTAAACTTCCAATGCTCAATAGTGATAAAGAAAACAAGCTTTATAGCATAATTAATAAGTTTAACAATTTATCTCAAATTATTAAGAACAAAATCAAATAATATAAAGTTAAAGTGCTAACCAAGCTATCTAACCATATTGTTCATTCATGAAACTTAGGATTTTTTAAGAATTAAAGTAGCCATGGGACAAGATTCAAGCATACGCACAAACCCACAATTCTCATGGAATTTTTAGACACAACTATTATTATCATATATATATATATATATATGGATGCATTCTTTCTGAATGAATGTAATTAAGGAGCAAACTCACTTACACATAACTTACTCGAAATGCATCAACTTGCGACGTCATACATTCTTTCCAAATGAATTTAATTAAGGAGCAAACTTACTTACACACAACTTACTCGAAATGCATCACA
>CATIWM010530544.1:0-10059 GCA_949671775.1 Mallotus repandus | reverse complement strand
TATATGCATTTAAATTAACTTGATGTGTTTAATTGTAGTTTATAAAAATGCGATTTATAAAATTTTTTAAAAAGAAATGTAAATTAAAGTTGAAATTTCCTCCATGTACAAAAAGAAAAACAATTTTTTGTTAAAAAGAATTCATGGATTATAATGCTGATTTGCAAGTTTATGGCAAACTTTATAAATTTTTATTCATGAGAAGGGTCATTAATACATTTTGATTATTGCAATCATTTGCACGGTTCTCCTCTAATTAACAAACTAATTGGAATATGAAGCTAATAAAATACCTTTTATTTTTAAAACAAATGAATACTCAATAATACATATTGGATATCCAACATCTATAATATATTAATCAATTTAGGAAGATTGTAGATATTTTAGTGTAATAATCGCATGAATATTGAAAACTAATTAATTTGTTCATAAGGGTTTAATAATTTATCACTAATAATAATTTTAAGATAAATAGAAATCATAATGATAAGCATATGTTAAGGAAAACATATTGAATGGATATTATACAAAATTTAGATGCATAAATAATTAAAAAAAAATTATTTAATTAGATTTGTGAAATTGGCACGTCATTTTAAATGACTTTTACCGTTGAAAATTATCTATCATAAAATTAAAAACATTCCGTTTAAAATTATCTATCATAAAATTAAAAACATTAGGAAGGAGGGTAATTCTTGATACATATTAGTAAATAATATATTGTGAAAGATAATAATAAAATCATTTCTTCATGTTAAATATATAAATTATTTTTTTCATATATAAGATATGTCCAAAAAATAATTTATTTTTTTCTAACTAGAAATCTCAATTCGAACATGAGATTCTGGTTATTGTCTTATTTTTTTTAAGAAAATACATTATATGTATTTATTAATGTATTAATTAAACTAGAAATCTCAATCTGAAAATATTGAAGATGAGCAAGATACAAAGGAAATTGAGTAATAATTGATAAAAATTGAAAAAAATGTGGATATACTTTCGAAATGTGCAAATAAAAATAGAAAATTTTGGAACAAATTGAAAATTACAATGTCTTATCTTTAGTGTTGTATTGATTCTACTTATAAGTATGAATTTATCACTACAAGAAAACTGACGATTTAGCGACGAAATTTTTATAGCTAAATGTCTAAAAATCTAGCGATGGAAATTTTTCCATCATTAAAATGTTCATCACTATTTTTTAGTGATGGAAAAAATCAATCCGTTACTAAATAGAATTCCGTCGCTATCTTTTTCTTGTTGATGTATATTTTTTATTATACATGGTAAATCAGCTAACTCCATCTATAATGCTAACATGACAAAGGGTACAAAGGTATGTCCACTTAAATTTATTATTTTAATTAAAAAACATAACAACTTTTGACAAAAAAAAACATAACTTTTGACTAAAAAAACATAACTATTCATTTTCTTTAACAAAATCGTTATCACCTTCCAACACCGCCTCAAGCACCACTGCCCATCTCCACCTCAAGCCTCAAGCACCATTGCCCATCTCCACCTCAAGCCTCAACCCATCGTCAACAATAACAGTCACCACCATCACCAATTCAGTCACCACCATAGGCACCTCACTAATACCATCATCAACATCGCCCATCAATACAACCTAATACCACTAAAACGTGAAACCATCACCACCATGGAAACCATCAAGCATGTTGTCTGCTTGTGCTGAGCTTGGTGCTTTAGCCTTGGGCAGAAGAGTTCATGAATATATGGTTAAAGGGTGCTTGAATGAGATTCGATCATAAGGGGAAAAAAACCAATAAAACTAAAAACTTTTCATCTGAGTTTAACATCATTGAAGAAAGTCAATACCAATCCAAATCTACTCAATCATAGTCCTAAAATCATTCACTTTCCATTTCCATAAAGATCACGTCATTTTTCAATATCAAAATACAATGTTGCCTTCCATGGATAACATACAACGTCTCCTTCCTTACATAGGCCACAATGTTCATCTCCTTTATTTTTTCTTTTCCTTTTGTTCTATATATTTGCAGATGTACACCTTGTACAAACTCAAGGAATGAGAATTAATTTTATCTCTGTATTATTTCAATCACTACTTCAGGACTACCTTCCAAACATAAAAGTTGAAGTATTAACAAAAAATATAGCTAAAAATCTTTTTAATCTTCACTTCTTTTCCACATTTTTTAGGTAACCAAATAGTGAAATTAATCTACTATGGTAGAAAAAAATAAAAAAGGTGACAAAACCTTTTCAAATGGGTATAATCTCGCTACTTTAAAGCTCATATTCCGTCTATGAGAAACTAAATAATCACGAAACGTAACTAAAAAATTTTTCTTTAACATCTTTCCTATATTTTCTTAATAACCAAACAGAAAAAAGAAAAAAATAATACATAAAGCCCTTTTTGGATCAAATAAATAATCACATTACACAAATCAATGGTCTCAAAGTCAGAAAAAGAAAACATAAAGACAAAAAAAATCAAAATCTTGACTTTGTAAAAGAAATTCCTAGAAATAGCCACAGTAAATCCACACCCGCCGCCAGAAACATTTTTCCAAGAATACCCATCAGACCTAACAGCAACTAGCGATAAAATCAGTGACCTTTGTCATAAAGCACCAGGAAGATATCCCCGCATAAAGACCAGCTTCTCCTTCACCATTTCATCCATGTTCACATCACTTCCTTCTCCATTCATTTCTTGCGATCCAAACAGACCACAAAGAAAACAAAGAGGAAAAAGAAAAAAGAAAAAATACAGAGAAATAGAGGACTCTTTGTGTAGTGTTGTTTGCTTGGTGTTTGGTAAGATGGAAAGTGAAAGAAAATAATAAAAGGAAAAGTCTTTAATTTTGTCACTGCCCATTTAAGAGCAGAACAGTAAGGCCATGTTTGTGGGTGGGTGTGAGAAATTAGTAAAAAATGAGGTGAAATTTAGGATATAATTATAAATAAAACCCTCTACCACGTTTTTTTTTTGCATGCCACGGTGGAAAAATGCTATGTGATGAGATAATAATACCCTCTGTCATGTCAGCAAATTTAACGGTGTTAGCTAATTTGCCATGATTTGCTAATGGAATAAAACTCAGGGTACTAGTTTGTTAGAGTTAAAATCACAGGGTGAAAATTGATTAAGGTTGAAACTGAAGAGTATTTTTTGTACTTTTCCCTTATACTTATTGATTTAAATTTTATTTATTTAGTATTAAATTAATATTATATAATTTTGATAATATTATATTCTTTTATATTTGAAATTATATTTATTTAATACTAATATTTAATATTGATATTAATTTATATAACAAAATTATATAATTTTAACATATATAATTTTTTATGATAATTAATATTTTAAATAATATTTACTTAATATTAGTGCTAATTCACATCAAAATTAAATATTATTGTTAAAGTAAATTGTCACAAACTTACTTTTTTTTTAAAATAATATTTTTTATGAAATAATAATTTAAAAATAATATTCTTTAGGAATAAAATAAATATTAATTAATATTTTTAATAGCCATATATCATGATTAAATTAAATGAATAAAATTTTGAAACTCAAAATTTAGCAACGGAATTGCAAATTCATCACTAAAATAGCAACAAAATTGTAATATCGTTGCTAAATTAATGATGAATTTACAATTCCGTTGCTAAATTAAATCTATTTATTTTTTAAAAAGCATTTGATTTGTAAAGTTATAATTATGCTACGAATTCGTCGCTATTTTGTGACGATTATATTATGTCGCTAAATTACTTATTGTAATGTTAAACATTAAATAAATGAGATTTCTGGTTATAAATATAATAAATAAATATATTTATAAAATTAACTTTTTTAGTTAATCAGAAATCTTAATTTTTAAATGAGATTTCTGGTTATGAATGTAGTCGTACTATAAATCTACTAAAGGCCACTTTTCATTTAACCAGATATCTCATTTGGGACTTGATATTTCTGGCTATACACGTACTGAAAATGGAAACAATATTTTAGTATTTTTGTAGATGAAACAAAACTCTCATTTTTAAAATGAAATTTTAGTCTATACACATACGTTTATAAAAACAATAAAACAATGTACTAAAGGCAACTTTTTCATTTAACCAGAAATTTCAATTGCTAAATGAGATTTTTGGCGATGAATACAATAAATTAATGCACTAAAGGCTACTTTTTTATTTAACAAAATATCTCAATTCATAAATGAAAATTTTTTTATAAATACAAAAAATTAATAATAGTACTAAAGGTCACCTTTTTTTTTAATTTAAATAGAAATTTTATTTCCTAAATGAGATTTATACACGTAGTAGTATAAAAGTAGAACTTTTATAGTTGAAGCAGAACTCTCATTTCTAAAATGAGATTTCTATGTATACACAAAATCTTTTATAATTACAATAAATTAATGTACTAAAGGCCACTTTTTTATTTAACTAGAAATCTCAATGCCTAAATGAGACTTTTAATTATAAATTCAACTAAAGGCCACTTTTTTATTTAATAAAAAGTCTCAATTTTTAAATGAAATTTTTGGTTATAAATACAAAAAATTAATAGTAGTACTAAAGGCCATTTTTTTTAATATAAAAGATTTCTGGTTATACACGTAGTAGTATAAATTGACCAAAACTACATAGTTTAATGTCAAAACTACGTAGATTTTGATTTATTAATGCTACATTCTTTTACCTAGATTTAATAATTTTTTTACTTTAATTTATAATTTGCTATATCCAATTAATATTTTAATTATTTAATAATTTACATTATTTTACAAAAAATAAAAATGACTAAATATATATAAATTTTTATTCCACTTCATTATTTATTTTACAAAGTAATTTTTATTTACTTACCAATTATTATTTACCTATTACACTTAATAATATTCATTTTTAATATTAAATGACTATTTTAAAGAAACTTAAGGTTCAACTCAACATTTACAAAAATATTAGCTAGAAACTTAGGGTTTGAAACATCTACAAAAATAACAATAGCTATATTTAACTAAAAGTATACACTATGACTATAAAATTACATAATATGACAATGAAATTATAAAACTACATAGTTTTATGGTTACTTATTTATTAAATATTAACTATTATATGAACGTAATTATAGAATTATATTCATTTAATACTACTATTTATTTAAAATTCAATTTTACATATTTATTTACCTATTTTACTAAACAAGTTTTATTTATTTGATCCAAAACTTCTAGGTAGAAGAATTTAGAATTCCTTTTTGATGGAATTTGAATTTATACTTTTTTAAAAGAGTTTCTCTTGAAATGAAGAGAAAGATAAGAAAGAAAGAAAGAAAGAAATTGAAACTAAGAAATTGTTTTAAGTTTTTTGTTTCAATTTCTTTCTTTGTTTCTTATCATTCTCTTCATTTCAAGAGAAACTTTTTTAAAAAACAAGTATAAATTCAAATTCCTTCAAAAAGGAATTCTAAGTTCTTATACCTAGAAGTTTTGGATCAAGTGGTATCAGAGCACCATATCTGAAAGGGGTAAAGGTGGTTTATGGTCTTAACTCGCGGCCGACGCAAAACTTCTAAAGAAGAACTTAAAGGTCCTTTGCTCATACAACAGAAGCCAAGGTCAAAGAAAGGAGAAATGTTAGGAGAAATAAATGAGACTAGTGATAATAATGATTGTATCACCAAGCTTGAAGAACAAGCGCAATTATTAGCAATATTTCTTTCTGAACTAGTGGAAAATTTAAAAACCTCAAAACATTTGCATGCATCCCCTTTAAAGAGAAAGGTCATCGATGACAACGAGGATGAGGAAGACACCGTCCAAGAAGACAACACTGAGGAAGAAGGTCTGAGAAATGCAAGTGTCTTAAAAATTGATTTTTAAGGTTGAAATTCCTACTTACAATGGTGTTACAGATGCTAACAAATTAGATAATTAGATAGACACATTAGAAATTTATTTCAATATACATAAGCATTCTAATGTTGAAAAGATCCAATTTGCAAGCCTGAAACTCTCAATCCACGCTATTACATGGTGGAAGTCGTACAAAAAATGGTACAATATTTTAGAGTTGACTTGGAGTAAATTCAAGAAATTGTTAAAAAAGTAATTTTATCCTGTTGGCTACGAAGAAGAAAGGTGGTACAAATGGTAGCACTTCAATCAAAAGTTCGCTTAATCAATACAAGACTATACCTTTGAATTCCATAACCAAGCTTTGGTATTGGATATAGACATTGAAGACTACAATGTCTTTATGAAATATACTGAAGCACTTGCCGACTACATATGAAAACAACTAAAATTTTTCACCGTGGAATTGATTGAAGAAGCTATAGTCAAAGCCATTGATATTAAGGCCCAATACAAAAGACTTAACAAGAAGGACGACAAACATACAACTGTAAATATATCTGATTGAAAGAATAAAGGCAAACAGATCAATGATGGCCCAATAGAGAAAAAATATTGTGATCATTGTAATTCCAGTAGACACGTCAAGAACAAGTGTTGGATACTTCATCTGAGTTGAGACCCAAAAATTAAAGGAATAATTAGGAAAGAAACGACAAGAAGGCCACGTTGATAGTGCAACGGGCATAAGACCTTCCAGAGTTGAAGTAACCTGACACTACACTTGCCTTAGTGACTTCATCATCAGATGTTGCAGATGCTTACCACCATAAAAAGCTATTCCATTTGAACATTCAAGTGAAATAAAGTGATTTCAGAGGCTCTAATGAAGAAGGTAGGCTTAAAAATAATGCCTCGCCCTAAGCCTTACCCACTAGGCTAGATTTAGAAGGACATTGACTTGTAGATTATAAAGCAATATACCTTTAAATTTGTAATCACTAATTGTTACATAGATGAAGTAACATGCGAGGTGGTTCCATTGGATGTATGCCAATTTATATTGGGTAGTCCATATTTATGGGATCATGATGCAATTCATTATAGGAGGTTGTATAAGTATCATTTAGTGAAGGATGGAGGAGTTCCACATCAATGCTTGCAAGCCCCAAACTATGGAAAATTTACTAACAGTTAATCAGACCAAACGATTGGTTAACTCTTGTGGATGATTCATCTTATTGATGATTCGACCGTAAGATCAATGTACTAATGTTGTCACTTTGTTAATGGTTACTTTAACACCTTCACAGTGTTCCTATATTGGGAAATTACCGAAGGATTTTAAGGATCTTTTTCAGGATCTGCAGGGATTACCACCGCGAAGAGCTGTAAAATATGAAATTTAGTTGGTAGGAGATTCACCTCTACCAAACTTGGGTTCATATTGCACCTCTTTTACTGAAAGTGAAGAAATCAAGAAGCAAATACAAGTACTTCTTAAACAATAAGTTATCAAGCCCAGCTGCTCACCATGTGGTTGACCAGTGCTACTTGTGCCCAAAAAAGATAGAGGATGGTGCATGTGCATGGATATTTAATAAAATCATTATCAAGAATCGGTATTTGCCACCGAGGATTAATGATCTCTTAGATAAACTTCATGGTGCTCACTTTTTCACCAAACTTTATCTGAATAAGGTTATTATCAGGTATGCATCCATGAAGAAGATACTTGGAAAACTGCTTTTAAGACATAGTAGGGATTTTTTGAGTGGTTGGTTATGCCATTCAGACTATGTAACGCTACAGCTACCTTTATGCGGCTAATGAATGAAGTATTTTACCCTTTCATTGATGACTTTGTCATTGTCTATCTAGATGATATACTAATCTACAGTATCACATGGGAGGACGATCTCCATCATATTACTCAGGTTATAGAGGTTTTACAAACTAGTCAACTATGGTTGAACATGAGGAAATGTGAGTTCGGGAAGCAAGAGCTTGTCTACCTAGGGTTCATTATTGGTGCAGAAAAGCTCAAAGTGGATCCAGAGAAAGTACAACTTATTAATCAATGGACCACAACCTGTTCAGTGATCAAATTTTGAAGCTTTATAGGTGCATGCTAACATTTGAGAAAGTTTGTTAGACATTTTTCTCTAATTGCAGCACCATTACATTCTCTCACGAAGGCAAATCAAGAATTTGAATAGTCAAAGAAACATGAAGAATCCTTCCAGTTATTGAAACGAAAGATTACTGAGGTCCCAATGTTAGCATTATCAAATATGTAGAAAGCATTTAAAGTAGAAGTAGATGCATCTAACTATGCAATGGGAGCTGTATTACTTCAAGATGGAAAACCAGTTGCATACCTTTCTAAGATGCTTATTGGACCAGTACTGAACTATCTAACTTATGACAAGGAGCTATATGCCTTGTATCAAGCAGTGAAGCATTGAAGAGCTTACTTATTAGGAAAAGACATTGTGGTACACACTAATCATAAACCTCTTCAGTATCCAACTACACAGTTGAAGTTATAGCAAGCTTGACATATGAAATGGATGTCTTACCAACAATAATTTAATGTTGTCATTAAGTATAAGAAGGGAATCACTAATAAATTGGCAGATATTTTAACTCGGCCCCTACACTAGTAAGTTTCACATTATTAGTGGTTATGTAGGTCCAGCCTATAGTTTCTTCCAAGTACACGAAAGGGTGTGCCTCGGACACTGATTTTAGTTCAACTTATACTAAGCTACAATAAGGAAAGACCAGTGAGTTTCAACTAAAGGATAGACTAATGTACAAAGAGCACAATTGTGCATACCAGAAGATAGTGATAGATTATAGTGGATTCGTGAAGCTCATACTTCCAAAGTTGCAGGACATTTTAGAGTAAAGAAAACTTGACTGAATCTTTATCGATATATCTTTTGGCCAAAGATGCACCTAGATGTCTTTCGGTACATTTGAGGTTATGTTCTATGTAACTCCTCAAAGCCTTCCAATCGAAAGTTAGGACTATTTCTTCCACTGCTAGTACCTAGCCGACCTTGGGAGAGCATTTCAATGGACTTTCTTGGACTATTGACTAAAACCAAGTTTAGGAACGATTACTTGTTCATAGTTATGGATCGTTATAGTAAGATTATGATAATCATTCCATGCAAGAAAACTATTACAGGAGAAAGGGAAACTAAATTATTTTTTTAGAATGTTTGAAAATATTTTGGCCTCCCAACTTCAATTATATCAGACAAAGATAGTCAATTCTTAGGCTATTTATAGAGGTTCTTATGGGGAATGATGGATACAAAGTTAAAGTGTAGTACTGCTTTTCATCCACATACAGATGGACAAACAGAGGTTGTTAATTGGACTATGGTACATTTATTAAGGGGTTACGATGCCAAACATCCAAAAACATGGGATGAAAGTCTTCCCTACCTACATTTTGCTTTCAACCGAGCAATTCATGGCTCCACACTGAAATTTCCTTTTGAGGTTTGTTTGGGTTACTTACCTCAAAGCCCTTTTGACATGGCATTCACTACAGATAACAAACCATTAATTGGAAAGAAAGAAGAAGAACATGTTCAAGCACAGAAATTTCTCAAATGAGTTAAAAAGATTCACTTAGAAGTGGAAGCACAACTGCAACGTTCGCAGCAGCGGTATAAAAATTACCATGAAAAACATCGTAGGCTATGTAATTTTAAAAAAGGTAACCTAGTATGGCTACACCTTGGTAAGGAGCAGTTACAAGGAGAAGGAAAGAAATTGAAGCCTATCAGATATGGACCATTCACAATCATTAAGAAAATTGGTGATAATTCCTTCCAACTCGACCTACCACCATACATGCATATGTATTTGATCATTAATGCCGAGAACTTGAAGCCCTTTAAACTATCTTTATTAGATGATGATCCTGATGAGGACGCCTATAGACGGCGGGGTTTAGCGCGCGCCTAAGTTTATTGCAACCGCAACACTGTTTGAACTCAGGGCTCTAGGGAACACACTAACCACTGTCACAAAGACATGGCATGGAGATGAGGAGTCGCCACCCAGGGTAATAACTGGGACAAATCGAAAGTGGTGGTAACTCGATTCTCTAATACAAGCTAGCACCACAACCAGG